>JAPZEB010057352.1:0-10264 GCA_029783705.1 Chaetodon striatus
TTTTTTTTTTTTTTTTTTTTTTTTTTGCTCTGCTTGGTCTCCACCAAGTAATGGGAGAAAAATCTGAATCTTCCTGATTCTGCTAAAGCTCCATGATGCAGCTTTAACACTGTACTTGCTTTCTCTCTTTGAAAACATGTTTCTTAGTATTTATAACATTATTAATATAAGTTTAATAACTGTTGTAACATTACTTTCACAGTAATAGAATCAATCAAGTCACCAAATCTGAATATAGCATTAGTAGGTATTTAACGATCCAAAGTATCAATAATTAATATGGTTCTTTTTTTAACAAGACTTCATATATACTTATATTGCTTCAAAATAAAAGCAAGGAAAATTTTGTTTTTTCAGGTCTTTAGTTACTATATGTCCATACTGCACTGTGATCACCTTGTAATTTGACCATGTCCATTTCTGGCTTCTCTTCCAGCAGCTCCCCACCTTCAAACTTGCTCCCCAGAAGAGATGTTTCAATGAAGAAACCCAACTCTGTGAAACCAGCCTCGTGAGGGCTCACCTCAAACCATTTCCCTGGGAGACAGAAAATTTGTGTCTGAAAATCACTTGCAATTCAATAATTCACTTAGGTCCTAATGTGACATTGCATGAGTATATGTATACCCTCTATGGGCCCTTCTGAGAAGCAGTGCTTCTCTATGGCGCTGTAGATAGTGTACGGGTTGGTGGCATTTCTGCTAGCCTCGTCTGAAAGATGTCGTAAGTCCATCTGATGAGACACAAGATGTTTCTCTGAAGGATTACACATACAAAACAGAGTGTGTCTCATTTAAAATGAGACACAATAGGAGCAAAAGTGTGTATTTTTCACCCTGACACCTGTTTCATGATCACAGCGGAGGTCAAGACTCCCCAGACATCAGTGAGAGAGAAGGACTCCTCCTTTGACCTCTCATTTAGCCAGGCCAAAGCCTCCCCCAGCTCAACCCCAGGGCCTGACAGCCTGGATACTGCTGTGTCCAGGCTGGCACTCCACTGTGGGTCACTGTAGATGTAGGACATGGACCTGTCAGAGGAGACAGGTACACAAACGTGGAGAAACTGTCATGGAAAAAAACTCTGCATTTTTCTGGAAGTACTAAAAGTTGTTCAAGCCAAATGTTAATGCAATAATACATCAATTTTATTAGTTCAATTAAAAAAAATAATAATAATTAACACGAGGAGGCAGACATTTTTACTAATGCTAAAAAACTTAACCAAAAATATGACTATTGTGTTTTACAAAGCTGATGTAAAACTGTGACCGAAAAAGATATGCTGTCTTTAACAAGCTCAATTTCACCAAAAGTCAAAGATAATTTGAAGACCAAAATGAAGGAAGTACATGAGCGTTGAGAAGCCTTGGGTAGTTTAGATGTGTACAATTGTTGTCACTAAATTGAGCCTTTTCCAAAAGAAATGGTTGCAGATCTGATTGCAAGACCCCTTACCTCCACCTCCAATCTTTGTCTAAGCCAGGGGTCTCTAACCTTTTTTCCTCTGAGAGCTACTTTTTCAAGATGAAAATGGACGAGAGCTACTCATGTTTTGGAACATTTATTCTCATACTGTATTTCAACCCAAACAAACCTAATAAGCTTGTTTTAATTGAACATTTACAAAATGCAAGTGTCCATAGCTCAAATTTTGTATCAAAACATCACAAACAATATTTAAATGCAATTACAAATACAGATATTGTTAACAATTCACTCATCATTTTGTTATATCTGCCCATGTCACTGTATCACACTTCACAAGAGTATTCACATGCACAGTGGTATGTGTGATGTACACAGCCGTTTTTAGTAAGTGAGACGATTGGCACTGCATGGAGCCGACAAGAGAGGTGTGTCCTGGAGTGTACCCACTTAGGTTCACTCTTATGGAGTCATTTAAATGTTCATCTGTCAGTCTTGTTCTGAACTTTGATTTCATTACATCCATATCAGAAAAGGCTGACTCACAGAGGTATGTAGACCCAAACAAAGCAGACATTTCCAAAGCTGCTTGGTTAAGGTTTTTGTAGTTGCTTGGATCTACTAAGCTCCAGAAATGTTGAGAATGCTGCTGAGACTTAAACTGCACATTATTTTGAAGGGTTACAACCTCAATTTCCATTTCAATAGGGTCAACACAGAAAAGTTCAGCCATCTGTCCTGAAATCTCACTTGTGTCCACATCCATGAAAGGGTTGGCCATAAATGTCACACAGGGCTCAAATCTCTCGAAGTCACTGAATCTGTCTGCAAACTCCTCTCCAAGCCTTGACAAGAGGTCACAATACTTGGAAACATTCAACACGGGCTGCACCTGTGTGACTCTCCAACATCTTGACAGAGGGGAAGTGCTGAAACTTTTTGTTTATCACTTGCTGAATGTACAATGACAGTTTTGCGCTAAACGCCTTGACAGCACTGATCATAACAGATATGTTTTTATCTTTGCCTTGTAACTGTAGGTTCAGGTGGTTAATTTTATCAGTCACATCAGTCAGGAAAGCAAGATCCAGTAGCCTCTCTGGATCAGATAATAGGGTGGTATCCTCCTCACTCGTTTCCATAAAGGCCTTGATTTCATCCAGCAAGGAAAGAAAGCGCTGGAGTATCTTACCCCGACTTAGCCATCTGACTTCAGTGTAGCGAGGAGATCCCCATACTCTGCAGAGAATTCCTCCAGGAACAGCTTGCAGCTCCGTTGTTGTTTTGCCTTTGCCTGAATGGAATTGATGATCTTAATAACAGGCGCCATGACATGGTCAAATCCCATAACTTTTGCACATATAGCTTGTTGGTGTATGATGCAATGATAGTTCAGAAACTTTGGGAAGTCCGGATCCGCTTTGCAGTGCGCAATAAATCCTGAGTGACAACCTGTCATTGCGGGTGCACCGTCAGTTGTAACAGACACCAGCTTTTTTTCTACAAAGTAGTCCTTCACTGCGTTGTAAATATCAATTCCCCTGGTAGTGGTTTTCAGTGGAAGTAAGGTCAAGAACTCTTCTTTGGTGGAAAAGTCATCAAACACCATGCAAATGAAAACAGCTAGCTGGGCTGTATCACTGGAGTCGACAGACTCATCACATTGAATTGAAAACCATTTGCACCTGTTCATGTTCGACTCCAGCTGTTTTGTGTAAGAAGGGGGCGGGACACCTGTGGGTTTGATTGGATATAAGGTGGCGGTTTCCCTAGTGACCAATCAAGTCTTTATATTTATGTATGATTCATTAACCCCTTGGCAAGCTACTTGGAAAGGGGCTGTGAGCTACTGGTAGCTCGCGAGCGATGCGTTGGAGACCCCTGCTTTATACCATGACCATGACTGTTCCCTCAGTGTAATTAAGTACTTAGTCTTGTAACCACAATTACAACGGTCCTTTCCCTTACTTTGATTCAGTAGCTTCTTTGCCTATACCTATATAGTGGTGGCATATCAGAAATCAGTTTTGGAAGTCTGGGTCAGAGCAGACAACTCTTATATGAGATGATTTAAAAGGAATTACAAACATTGAATCATATCATACAGAGGCGTATTGCTGTCACGTCAGGAAAAAAAAAGATCAGTATCAGAAAGTAATGTAAAAAAGTTTCTTGTTATAACAAGATGCTTTTTGCATTTTTGCAAAAAAAATTCCCGTTTTTACATCATACAAACCTATATCGTTATTACAAGAAACTTTTCTTGTTAAAAAAACTAACAAACAAACAAAACAAAACATTTCTAGGTACAACGATATACTATTTATCACGCAACTTAAAATGTCTCATGTGATAACCTACCATATTGTTATAATGTGAAACTCATTTAGTTGAGAAATCTGTGTTGGAGAATGGCTACATTGAGGAATGTAGCTTATCTACATGACTTGATTAAATTCTACTTATTTGGTTTGAGACAAAGTGAGATTATGCTGTTATCGAGCGTGGTGAATGATACCATGTTAAGTTTTTTTTTTTTTTTATCAAAGCATGCGAGAGCATATCATCCTTCATTTTTTTCTGAAAAATCCCAGAATTTAGAGGTTCATGGGCACTGGTTTGTACCAGTGTTTAAAGTCCCCCTCAAGAAACATGTCAAAGTGTCTGTCCATTTTGATGAATTTGTATAATTATTTGTATAGTAAAATAACGTGTTAAGAGATATTTTTTATATACTGTACTTATTATATCATATTTTTGTACATAGATGATTGTTTTTTGTGTGTTATGCTATGTACCTCTCTCTGTGTCTTTAATAAAGTAATTATTATTATTATTATTATTATTATATTATTATTTTGTTGTTATTATTATGCTTGTCCTGTATTAGACAGAGATTGGCTTTCACATTAATGACGAACCTGAATGAGCTGCCTGACAGATTTTTGAATCTCAAATTTTAGGGAAGAGCACATACATTGCCCCCTTCAGTAGAGGAATATGAAAAGACGTGACAAGTGACAAACTCTGCAAAGATCCAAGTCAGTACAGTCAAGGTCAGACGTTTTATGGGACATAAACAGAAAAACACATATTTGAGTGGAGGGGAACTTCAAGTGAAGTAAATGTTTTAGTAAGAGATATGTGCAAGTACTTTTGCTTGCCACACTTGTGTTAACAGTTTCTAGCAGCTAATTCTAACTGCCCCTTGTCATTTTTGAGGCTTACTGAGGCTCAACACACTGTAAGGACTTTGACTAATTTTGTTCACCTCCTGTATGGACACGTAACATTGTGTGTGGATTCTGTTTGTACATAACACATGGACAGTGAACATTTGGTTAGCCAACCAAGTCTAAAATGGTAAGATAATGGGTGACAAGAGGTGAGTGGGAGGAATGACAGTTTAAAACACACACACATACACACAAACTCACACACACAGATATGTCATAATGGAGTATCAGAGTTGATCACCATTAACAGACGCCCACCAGACTCCAGAAGTGCAGGATGGTGGGTACATTTGGCACAGTGGACTACTAAAAGCAAACAAGCCTGCATCCACTGTGTTCTTTGTGTGCAAAAAGAGTGCATAGGCCATTATCATGTTGTATCAATTAAAACATCAATGTGAATTTCCATGCCCTGCACAGCGTGTCATGCATTGACTGTGTTAATCATCTCACAACCCCTAAAATTTGTTCTGTTACCCTTTGGAGGAATCCGAAACCCTGGGTTGGGAACCACTAAACTAAACTACCAAATCTGCATGGAGTGTTTTAATATATATATATTGACCAAACATTTCTTCTGGTCAAATATGTTATGTATTAGCACAGGGGCTTGCTGTGTAAGAAGTGTCTGGTTACTTTTATATTTCTCTGAATTTCTTTGCCCAGCAGCCCCCCTATTTTGCAATCAGCTCAGTGACCTGTGTTACATGTCATACCTGTGTCTTCCCTCGTTTCCTGTCTCCATCTTCACTGTCAAACTGTCCAAGACAGGCAAAACTACCTAAAGGCAATCCAAAAATAAAGAAGAAGAAATGGTGTGTGAGCTATAGATGCTCATAGATAGAGGTTCAACCGCAGATGTGTTACTCAGGTGTGTGAATGTGTTGCATGCGGAACAGATGCGTCCTGAACACACACTAATGAACGTGTGTACACAGCAGTCACATTGTTGATAGGCTCACACATTTCAACATTACTTCTCTGTTGCTTCTGCAATAGAGAAGTACACAGAAATGCACTCACAGCCACAATTACATTAGCTATTCTCAGTAGATGACGATGTGTTAAAATCTGAGACTCAAATTGTTTCTCAAGTAGCTGTTGTGTCAGGGGCTCTATGATTCTTACGCTGCCAAGTGAATTAGAATATCATCCTCCTCAAAACCTAAAAGCTCTTATTTGCATTCATTTTTGTGTAACTGCATAGTGTATAATGTATAAACCTGATGTTGAACCTTATGATGATGATAATGATGAAGCTAATGATGTCAGATACTGCTGCATTAAGAGAATGAGGAACAGTAGAGTGATCGTGAGAGACAAGAGGAAATGAACAACACTTCGATGTGGCTAGAGATGGCTATTAAAAGGACACAGCACACACACACACACACACACACACACACACACACACACACAGACACTACAAATACAACTATGTACATGTTCATCCCCAACAGTAAAGATACAGCTCTGATAGCTGTATATTTTTGTATGTAAGACATTTGGTTTCTGACATATAACAACAATAATAACTTATGAGAAGCTTCTCAAATACTTTGGCCCAAAGCATTTGGAAGTTAGTGATTAATTAGCCATACAGTATTCAATTAAAAGAGAGCACTGGACAGTTTGACAGTGAAGATCTATGTAACATCTATCATTCACAACACCTGGCATCAGTGAAGATCATACTTTCCCTTGAATGATATTTTAGGAAAATGCGTTAATCATTTCTTGGAACTAATATTTATTAAGAGCCTTTGAAGCAAAAATAATGAAGTTTGCAGTTCTTCTTTCAGTGGTGCTCTAGCACCATAGGAGGAAGTGAAGTGCTAGTTAGTCATGCTGTGACTGAGACTGAGAGATAACACATTACACTTTGTTATAGACTAACATGAACACCAAGTCCAGTGCATTTGACTGAATATATATTTTTTTAATGTGGTTCATCAGGAGTGAACCACATAATTGCATTTCCTGCAGAGAATGCATGAAAATGTTGAAAAATAAATTGAATGTCAAAGCATTGCTGAAAATACAGAAATTTTAAAAAACTGTATAGAATTACGATACTTGACCTTTCAAGTAGTTACAAAATGCTTTATGTTATAAGCACTCACAAGTATAACAATAATCATAAGTATAACAATACAGTGCTATAAGCAGATTATAACGCATTATAAGTGTGTTCATAATACACTATAGGTCAGGTTGTTGGTGGTTAAGGGTGGGGTAAGAGTAATGGTAAGGGTTATGTCTAGTTACTTATAAAGTGAATCATGTCTTCATGTATAATTCATTATAAACTGTATTATTTCAACATTTGACCTTATATTTACCCACTACAGTGTCGTATTGTAGGCGTCACAATGATGGGTTTGTCTTGTACAAGTGGTGGGTGGACAAAGCTTAACCTAACTTTCCATATCTTGGTACCTTGCTTATGGACTCCCACGTGAGCTTCTGATTTTCAAGACATGCTCACAGCAACTCTATCTTCTTAAGAAACTCAGTGGCCTCTGTGTTCGTCAGCAGATTTTAGAATTAGTGTACAAAACTATGGTTGAGAGTGTTTTAACTTTTCACCTCTCTGCCTGGTACGGTCCTTAACTGTACATTTAAGGATAAACTCTCTAGGACTGTGACACTGGCCAGTAAAGCAGTTGGCAGGCCACGAAAGCCCCCGACCCAACTCTTTACAGAGAGGACGAGGAAGAAAGCGAGGAGTATCTTGGCAGGTAACTCCCATCGTCACCTCAGCCAGTTGAAGCTCTTGAGCTCTGGGAGGCGCTATAGAGCCCCTCTGGAGAATAAAAATGTATTTAAGAGTCTTTCATCCCAAGTGCTGTCAGTATCCTTAACTCAACAATATTCTCCTCTGTTCCTTCAAACAACTTCTTGAAAAGGTCGGCGTCGTGATCTTTGTGCATATTCACAGACCAGCTGGTATCCAAGTCTCTGGTAATGTTTAAACGCAGGTGTGTTTCTTCTGCCGGAGGAAATTAAGACTTTTCTGCGTGTATTTCTGCACCTGCCTTGCAAACTGTCAGCTAGTTAGTTTGTGTACAACCTATCCACGACAACCCACAGAGCCAACTGTGGCTAAAAACCCTGATCTATCCATGACAGTTTTTCAATGTAAAGTCTACACAGATGCCCCGGATTGTAAAATGACATAAAAAGTTTCACCGGTGCGGTGAGATGTGCCTCTCTCTGCTTGGAAGTGGTGAATTTACAGCTCACAGATTAGTTACAGCCTCAGAAGTTGTACGTATTTTTAACATGTCGCCGTCGTCCCTGCGTCAACTGACGTCTGCCGTCCAGATACAAACTGCAAACGATACTTCATACGCGATCGTGTTTAAACAGTGCGAGTCGTTAGCAGAGATGTTAGTTTAATATTTGACATTTAATTGCTGTCGTCCAAATAGTCTCTGAGAAACTGAGAGAAACGTTTAATCAGCCGTCCCCAGTCTCCCCTCATCCTTGAATCCTGACGTCGAGGTGGCGTTGTGTGTAAATCAGCCAATCAGAGGGCAGAGACTCACCAGGTGTTGTAGCAGGTCTTTGTTGAGCGTGATGACTCGACACAGAGTGCTGACATCAGGACAGAACAACTTGAGCTTCTCCGCACACACCTGATACTGAGACAGTTTGCTGGCCACCTCGGAGCTCTGCACAACACCACACAAAACACACCACTTTACCTCGACGAGCCCCTGAGCCCACAGAGGTGAGGGCTGACGGATGGTTTTATTTTATTTTAGATCTTCACATAAGTGACTGCAATCACCACGTGTGTGAGGCCCCCTTTCACCTTGAATAATTATTATTATTTTTATTGTTATTAAGATTAAAAGTTTAAATCAATAAAAAAAACCAAAATAATTAAAGTTAGACTCAGAATTTAAATTAAAAAATTAATAAAGTTACAAGAATTACGAATTTTGAAAATTCAAATATATTTTCAAAGATAAAAAAATATATATAAAAAATTAAAATTAAAAAGTACAAAAATTACAAAATTACAAAAAGGACACATTTTGAAAATTCAAATATAAATTAAAATATAAATCAAAAAATATATAAAAAAATATCAAGAATTTGTAAATTTTTTTACTTTTTTAATGTTAATTTTTTTATTTTTTGAATTTTCAAAATTTGTAATTTTTGTAATATTGTAATTTTTTACTTTTCAATTTTTTAATTTTAGATGACAAAAAAAAAAGACAAAAAAATGACAAAAAATTACAAATTTACAAAAATTACAAATTCTAAAAAATTAAAAAAAAAAAAAAATCAAAATTAAAAATAAAATTAAAATTAAAAACATTTTTTTTTTTTTTTTTTTACAATTCCAGCAGAACAACTAAAAATGATTTGATGTTCTGTCTCACATTTAAGACTGAAAGCTGCAGTGCCACTATCACGACAATATTAACAGTTATAGTTTGTACTATTTGTGCAGCTGATGAGACGGTGCTTATGTGCAGAATAAACGAGGCGTACCTGTGTAACAGCAGTTTCTGTGCAGGGCTGAGGCAGTAAGTCCCTCACGGCGCTCTGCAGAGAAAACAAAGACACAAACAAGATTTATTAAAACAAAGAGCTCCAAAATGGCCGCCACTGACTAACGTTAAGCATGCAGCTATCAGAGAGTTTAAGTGTCTGAAACACGTCTGTAAAATTAAACATTTGGAGTTTGGTGTGAACGTTTTTCTTTCTTACCGTCCCATTGAGGACGCTGCTGTAGCTCTGCAGCGCCGCCTGCAGGTCCTCGATGATGCTCTGCATGTCTGTGTTTGACAACTTTGTTGGTAACACCATACCTGCTGCAAGCTCCGCCCACAAGGCCAGAGACAGGAAGGACAGGTACCCACAATGCACTGCAACAGGAGGAGAAAAGGATTTCATTATGATGCTGCATTAAAACATGCCCAAGTTGTCTGACTGAATTTACTGCTGAATCTTTGACATGACATTTGGATTTCTAAATTTACTGTGAACTGCTGCAGGCTTCATTCAAAGGACAGGAAACACAACATAAACATTCTGTCCAGGAAACATCATTAGAAATATTGGAAATTATGAGCATGTAAAACTTGATTTATTTTATTCCTAAATGTATTTTACAGTTAAATTAAGAATGAAGGTTTGATTATTGTCTTCACACGAACAAACATGTTGCTGGCAGAGAAATTAAAATATGTTGAATCCCAAATTATTTGAAAAACAGTTTTTAACTGTAGAATATAAAAGTGTTCAAATTACAATAAAGACGACATGAAACATGTCAACTGATCCTGAAACTCCCTGCACTCAAAGAAGGAGAAGAAGAAGAAGGAGAAGGAGAAGAAGAAGGTAAAGACTTACTCATGTCTATGTGTGCAGGGATGAAGCAGCTCTGATGGAGGGATGAGGCAGCTCTGATGGAGGGATGAGGCAGCTCTGATGGAGGGATGAAGCAGCTCTGATGGAGGGATGAAGCAGCTCTGATGGAGGGATGAGGCAGCTCTGATGGAGGGATGAAGCAGCTCTGATGGAGGGATGAGGCAGCTCTGATGGAGGGATGAGGCAGCTCTGATGGAGGGATGAAGC
>JAPZEB010057353.1:0-10255 GCA_029783705.1 Chaetodon striatus
GTGGCCTCGGAAAGTTCAAACAAGAGGTCCAAATCTTGTGACGTCATAAGGTGTAGTGTGTAAAGTCTGAAGTTGCTCAATAAACAATGAGTGGGAGCCTGAGTTTGTGAACCAACAGAATGTTTGTTTTCCTTTTGTTTTTTAGAGGTGAACGTGCATTATTGTATTGTACTGTTCTCAGTTCTGAAACAGAAAATGTACCCAAATATGTTCCCCTGGCCGCTCTCAGTGTCATCTATGACACCTTTCACCATGGAGCAGCTCTAGCCTTTACACCCTATGACATCACAAATTCAACTTTTAGCCCTCTAGGTTTTGTGCTCTTAAAAGACTTGTCCATGTTTACTAATATTATCGTATTGTCTTAGACCACATAACATGTATAAATTTCCAAAATGGGCATAGTTCCCCTTTAAGGTATGTGGCTATTATCCTGTGATATCAACAGCTCAACCTGGTTTTTAAGACACTGAATGTCCCATAAGAACTTTTAAAGCTGTCAGTAAGACTAATACTCACAAACGTGAGGCCATTCCACATTAAAATCTGCTTTACTGGCATGGCCATGAGTATGTAGGCCACAATACTACTGCCACAGCTTGCGTATACACGTGCAACATCGTCCACCACACAGCAGGGGCTCTATCACAGTGGTTCCCAACTGGTCCAACCACAGGGTCCAGATTTTTCCTTAGTCATCAATTCGAGGTCCCACAGTTTAATACATTCAGCGTCAAAGGTGTGTTTGGCCATGTGGCTGAGCGAGTATGCTGTCTCTGACATGTAGCAGTCTGTTTGTCAGTCACTGTACAGCAGAAAACAGCACTTCAAAACAGAAATTCACTGTACTTAAAAACAAAGTGTGTTTTTTAGTAAACTTGACACACTTGCGAGACACTTGGTCCATTTAGAGTGGGCCACTTTTGGACCACGACCCACCTGTTGGGAACCAATGCTCTAAAACACGTTTTTTTTTCTTCTTTTCTTTAAATTACAACTATATAATAATACTATACTTGTACATAGTGAGCCATTGTTAAAGAAATCATTCCAAAATAAAAAATAAATGATAAATCTGGAGCATATAATAGGTTAAATAGCTGTCGACTTTTACCACGAGTGCTGAGAACACTTAACATAACATTAAAAAGCTGTATACTATAGCACGTCTACGTAAAACCCATTCATTATATAAACCATCAGTCATTATGGCAGCAGAATGAACCGCTTTCTAGTGCGGACAGACAGCAACAGAGGCGGAAAACTTACCACAGCCGGACACACTCAGGTCCCGCAGAATATTCATCAAAGATACAACCACAAAGATGTGAGAGATAAACATTGTCTCCGGTGGGTCTTGTAAGCAAATGAGATGCACGGTAATAATAACGGTCGAGCCCCAAAGATGGCCAAACTGCGACTGAAAATGAAACAAGAAAAACCTTAGTACAAATTAAAGTCCACTCCCCCTTCTTCCCTGGGAGAGGCTCTGAGCGGTGGGGGAGACATTCCCGACATTACCAATGGTTTCCAGTAACCCCATTAGAGAGTCACAAACGAAATCGAAACTGGAGGATTTCCGAGGCATTTTGGGGAAATTCCGGTACAATCAGTAGAGGGTGACTGTGACCCTGAGTTAGCCCCAGTTATTCAGCCTGTGAGCAGCCAGCTGAACCACAGTCCCCACCACATGTACACAACAACACACAAAGGCTGAACACAAGCAGCAGGGTTTAACTATTATTCATATATCTGTTATTTTAGTGGTGTAGCCTAATCTGGAAGGAATTTGTTCCGGAATCAGACCTTCCTTATCTCCTTCCTGAAAGCCCCTCCTCCCTCTACTAGGAAAATGCCATGCTGAGGGATTTCAAGAGAACAGATTGCAGAACTTTTGGTAACCTTCACCCTCTGCCACACATATCCATCTCCTCTTCCTCCCTTCATACTCCACACTCAGTTATTTTCTCTTTTTTTTTTCCTCCTTTGTGGTCTCTCAAATTATTTTTTATATGTTTGTACCTCTCCTCTGACCCCACACCCTCCCCCACTGCAGTCTGCAGCCAGAGGGAGGCAGGACTTCATATCAGAGATAGTTTAATGGCACTTGTTGGGTGTTAGGAAAAGAGCAGCAGAGCCACACAGCTGCAGTGGTGGAAGCAGTATTCAGATCTTTTAGAGTAAAGCTAGGTAACTCTGATTGTTGTTGGCACGGCAAACATAAAGATAAAGGTACTTTTTATCATATAGTATGGACTTGTCCTTGGATTAAAACTCTCTGGGATAATGTTATGCAGTCCCCGGGAAAAGTGATTGTTTACACTGTTCATTGTGTCCCATAAAGTACTGGTGAGAGCGCTTTCTGTTTTTACACTACCTCTGGATATTAGAATAGCGAGCTCCCTCTGCATTTTTAAACTTAAATTAAAGACCTACCTTTTTAATCTGGCTTTTAGTATGGAGTAACATTACAGTCTTGATTATGTTTTAACCACTGATTTTCACCTACTATATCTCTCCTGTTCATTTTTATCCTGTTTTATTTTTATTTATTTTTATTCTATGGAGTTTTAATCCTTTTTTTTTTGTAAGTTTGTTCTGTTTTGGTTGGGTTTATTGTTTTGTGTCTGTGTCATTACAATTTTGCCATGTGAAGCACTTTGGGCTGCATGTTTGTATGAAAGGTGCTATAAAAATAAAGTTGAGTTGAGTTAAAAGAAATCAAAACACAATACACGAATTGTAACCACTGTGATGCATGACAGCTAAAAGACTTGCAGCAACAAATTGGAAGGACGCAGCCCAGCTGAAACAGGGACTGTGGCTTCAATCATTTCTGGGGATGATCTCCATGGAGGGAGCAGCCTCTAACCTTTCTGATGTTTACAACGAGGAGCAACAATTGTGGAAGGTCCTATTGTATACTTTTTGGAAAATACCTACCTTTCCAAGAATCTTGAGATGAATGGACCAATATTTCTTTCTATTTTGTGTAGTTCATCCTGTAAATCCATAACTCACTAAGGCACACACAAACCCTGTGTAGTCACTACGCCTTTGTTTTTTTTTCCGTTTCCATTTCTCTTCTTATCCAGTTTAAGTACCTTTGCAGATAAATGAGTTACTGTAAGTATGCTATCTTGATGTTCTGTTTGTTGAGAAAATTAGTAAAAGTTCAAGTTAAAAAAAAAAAGAAGTAAAAAATAAGCAAGACAAGTCAAGGCTGTGTTATTTGTATAGTACATTTCATACACCAGGGCAATTTAAAAGGCTTTACAGATTTACAATAAAAGAATAAAAAGAAAAAAAAAAAAGTAAAATAGTGTTTAATAAAGTTGCTGTGTTGTTAAAATGGCAGCGGTAAATAGATCAGTCCTCAACCTTGATTTAAAAGAAATGAGAGTTGGTGCAGACCTGCAGTTTTCAGGGAGTTTGTTTTACATATGTGGAGCATAAAAACTAAATGCTGCTTCTCCATAGCCCCATTTCCATCGAGCAGTACGGTACATTTCAGTTCAGTTCAATTTGCATTTCTTCAGTTTCCACTGTGAAAAGTTGTTGATGGTAGCAACCTTAATGTCCCCATTTTTGGTAACCCTAGAACACAGATCTGGTACTAAAAGGTGGAGCTGTGAACACTGCAGTCTGTTGATTGGTCAATAGCAGACGGTCACTCTGCTCAGGGCTGGGTTGTGGCTGGTTTTGAGGCTCATGTAACCTCTGTTCATACTGTGGAGAGTTTTATTAGTAGACTGTAACTATAAATGAAAGGATGCTTTGCTGCCTCTCACAGCAGCTGTAGACATAAAAACAAATAACTCAATTCACTGGACCGACTGCCGGCGACTTTTAAGGTGAAACGTTAACTTGTAATGTTACTTAATGCATGAGGTGACAACGTGAATCAATCCACACATATTAAATTTCATTTTGAGAACTCTGACCATTCCATTAGTTTTTATATGACATAAACTTAAAGTAATGAGTGGATCTTTAAGTGTATATATATATTAATTTCAAATGCGTCAGCATATATCCCAGTCTTCACTTGAAGAAAAAAAAAACATTGCAAAGTGTCGTTCCTGTGGGCTCCAGCAACACTAAACCCTGAGCTTGCCTGAGAAGGACTAATTCCACAAACCTGCTATTTTTAAATATCCCATGGAGAGAGACTCTCACTGCAGCCTGTTTTATTTGTTCTGGAAATTTCCTCGTGCAACCCTGTTCTGTGAATGAAAAAAGAGGTGCAGACTGATAAAGGAGGAAATACAGTGAGTGCTGGACAGAAAAGCGAGTGACAACAACCACATTTAAGGGTGCTGTTTGCAGTAGAAACACTAGGGTCTAGGTACCATGTCTGAAGGGTTACTTTTGGTTCCAAAGGGACCACACCGAAAGTGTTTGGTGGAAACGGGGCTCATGTCACACTCACTCACACATAAATTTGGCCGAGGCTACAATAAAAGGTGCCACCAGCTACTACTCAGTTAACCATTCACATGCACTCACACATCAAGCACTTTCGGCAATTTTGGGCTCAGCATCTTATCCAAGAGTACTTTGACATGCAGACTGAAGGAGCAGGGGATCGAACCACAAATCGTTCAATTAGTGGACTCTACCTTCTGAGTCACAGCCGCCCCAAGATACAGTTGATGAATTCATTTGAACATTGCTTTAATTTTGCAGCTGGAAAAAGTGGGCTAATTAGCTCATGAATTTCACCAAAGGATCAATAAAGTTTTATCTTATCCATAATACGGCATAATTTATTTGTTGACTATATTTGTAATCTGAATCTGCAAAGTAACTAGTAACTAATGTTGTAAAATATATGTAGTGGAGTAAAAAGTACAATATTGACCAGTAGAAATATAAAGTAGCAAAAAATGGAGATATTCAAGTATAGTACAAGTATCCCAGAAAGTTACAGAACTAGAGTACTACAGACTCAAGACATCAAGTTTGCTGACAACACAGCTGTGGTGGGCCTGATCATAGATAACAATGAATAGGCCTGCCTGAAAGCAGTAGAGGACCTGACTCCCTAGTGCCAGGACAACCACCTACTTCTGAACATCAGCAAAATTAACGCAATGATAGTGGACTTTGGGAAGAAGCAGCAAAAGGAATTATGCCCCCTTAGTTACGCCCCCATCAGGGGAGAAGGTTGATATCTTCAAGTACCTTTGTGTCCACATACCGAGGGCCCAACTTGGATGCTGCATACCTACTCAGTGTTGAGAAAGGCAAAGCAGAGACTGTCTGAGGAAATTCCAGGTATCCCGTCAAACACTGAGGAATTTCTATTCCTGGCAGCATCAAGAGCATCCTGACAGGGAACATCACAGCCTGGTACGGAAACAGCACTTGACAGGACTGTAAGGCCCTGCAAAGGGTGATTGATTCAGCTCTACCCTGCCTAAAGGATGTTTACACCAGGGACTGCAAAAAATAAGGCCAGGAGAATCATTAAAGATCTCAACCACCCAGCTAACCGGCTTTTCACCCTGCTGAGGTCAGGAAGAAGGTACCGGATACACCAGGCTCAGGAAGAGCTTCTGTCCTCAGGCCACGAGGATCCTAAACCTGTCATGTTTTATGACTTCATGTGACACATATACTGATTGATTTTAAGTTAAGTAAATGTACTTTGTTACATTTTACCACTGCACAAATAGAAAACCTTCAGTGAACTGTGTGATTCTGCGTCATCATCATATACTCATCAGAATCACTTCCTCATACTTCTCTATTTACAATGGGATATTAAGCAATCTAATCACGCTTTATAGGTCAGTAATGAGCCAAAAATAATTGTCAGGGTGTGAAAGAGGTCTTTGAGTTGTTAAGATTCATTTCTAAATCCAGAAAACGCTTCACGTCATTCTCCCACCTCCAACTAGTTCAGAATGCAGCAGCGAGGCTTCTTAGTGGTTTTAACAGATGACATCACATCACCCCAATCCTGGCCTCTCTCCACAGACTTCCTGTGAATTTTAGAACTGATTTTTATATTTTACTGATTTCTTCTCCTTCTTTTTTTGTAGTTTTATCGCTTTTGTTGTTTTTGGTCTTTTTTATTTGTATTTTTTTATTCTGGCATTTTGACATTTGACATTTTGCGTCCTGCATCTTACATTTTTTGTCCTCTTGTTTTAACTTTGTCTTATCTCTACCCTAGCTTTGTCTCGCATATATTTTGTGGGACTGTTTGGCTTTCTCTTATTATTTAGCTTATATTGCTTTTGTTTGTCAAAGCACTTTGTAAACTGTTTTTAAAGGTGCTATATGAATACAGTTACCAGTCTTGTTACAATTACATCAGTTAATACTGTAAATAAGCTCTGACCTGAATAAAACAGAAACACTGTGCCTTGCACAGGTGTGCAGGGGACATGTCCCTGTCAATAGTTAAAATTTAAAAAGTAAAAAACACATGAAAGTAGCAGAGGACTTTTACTTTGACACATTTACAGACATTTACACCATAATTTGATGCAGAGAAGGCACAAATTGTTTCATAAAAAATTGTTTGATACTCAAAAATTTGTGGTGGAGGACCTCCAAACCCTCCATTTCATCTGTGTCCCTCTGTGTTGAAACAAAACAGGCAGTTGCAAAATGCTGAATAATCTCGGTGACTGTCATTTCATCGCTCACTGACTTATTTGAACTTGTCCCTGCATGACTTTAGGCTGAGGGTTGGTCATGTTCCAGTAAACGGTATGATACGTTTTAGCAGGAGATGGTGAGACATAACAGTCTGGCATGAAACATAAACAGAGACAGGCTGAACCAGGACCTAGCCCTGTGTATGTCTGACTCCATTACCTCCCCCGGATATATGTGAATTACACCTCTCTGTTTAATGGCAGTGCTAACTTTATTTGCTTGAATGTTTTAGCTCTCCATATTTCACATTAACATAGTAACCTTTTCATTTTATCGTTACCGAAATTTAAGTATCACGTTTGATGTAACTGACTCACAATTTAGGCCTCAAGGCAACACAACAATGTTTATGGATGTTTACATTGTATTTAGGTATAAATTACACTCAAGAATTAATTAATGCACTTGAGCTTTTCCACACCATGTCATTCCCTTATGAAATGTTGAGGTTGTTGTTGAAATGCTGAAATGAGTTTTCCATTCTGTGAAGAAGTGAAACATAGAAGTAAATCAGCTGAGGTTTACTGAGAGGAAGCTGACCCGAAGCGGGGAATTCATGGGAAGAGTGACAACACTTCAGTGTCTGACCTTAACGTCATTCATTGAGGTCATGTACTTTAGTCATCTGTGTAATTAGAATGATGAAATCAAAGGGAGAATACAGATGCTTTTGTGCAGTCAGTTAAAGTAGCTTGTTTTTTATAGGACCAGTTGAAAAATACCTTTTCTGGCAGCATTTTAACCTCCAGCTGATGTGGCAATGTCTGTCCTCACATCGTGGTTAGCGCTGTCGCCATACAGCAAGAGGGTTCCTGGTTCAAACCCAGGGTGGGGGAGCCTTTTTGTGCAGAGTTTGCCTGTTCTCCCTGTGTCTCTCCAGGTGCTCCGGCTTCCTCCCAATATCCGAAGACATGCAGGTTAATTGGTGACTCTAAATTGTCCGTAGGTGTGAATGTGAGCGTTAATGGTTGTCTGTCTCTATGTGTCAGCCCTGTGATAGTCTGGCGACCTGTCCAGAGTGTACCCTGCCTCTCACACGATGTCAGCTGGGATAGGCTCCACCCTCTAAGCGACCCGGCACCAGGATAAGCACTTACAGAAAATAAATGAATGTAATAAATGAATGTATGCTGTATCGTCTCTTGTGTATGACAATTATTTAAGTAAAGATGACCTTCCCTGAATAAATTAAGTTAAATGGCCTGGTTAATTAGTCATTTATCATTATTATTTATGTCATGAACAATTGCCTACTTAAAATCATGAGTTAATATAACACATTTTTTATGAGTTATTAGTTGCGTAATGTATTGAAAAAGGTTTAGTGTGTCATAGCTGTTAAATTCAGGTACAACAGGATTTATAGGTTAGTTTAAACAGTGTATATAGCCATGTTTTCACCCAAAAGTTTGGCATAGTACCTTTAGAACTATACGTAACCAGTAAAAACATAGATCTGTTAAGCCTTTCAACCGCATACAGTACTCCTACATGTAGAAGTAAACAGGATATTTGCAGTTCCCATATTCCAGTTTAAAGTCATAAACATTTTTTAAACGCTTAAAGATCCAATCATTTAAAAAAATGGATGTCATCCAAGAGAGCAGATAAAACCAAATGGAATGGTCAGAGTTGTCATATTGACATATATGGTACGTTAATAGATTCACGTCAACAACGCATGAATTAAGTAATATGCAAGAAAACTACCTTTACCGTTACCTTTTCGGTCTATCTGCTAACTGTTAACTAATAAAGATGGAGGGGCAGCAAAACATGCTTTGACATTATAGTTATTGTTTATTGATGTAAGAAGAGCTTGCCACGGTATGAACAGTGGTTACATAAGTTTCAAAAGTAGCCACAACTCAATTCAATTCAATTTTATTTACAAAACCTGATACCACAAATCACAACTTGCCTCAAAGGGCTTTACAGTATACGACATCCCTCTGTCCTTTGGACCCTCACAATGGATAAGGAAACACTCCCCAAAAAACCCCTTTAACGGGGGTAAAAAAATGGCATAAACCTCAGGAAGAGCAACTGAGGCAACTGATACATAAACTCAGTCCTGAGCATTGACCAATGAACAGACTGTAATGTCTCTAGCTTCTCCTTTTAGTCTCAGAACAATGTGCTAGGTGCCCCAACAGAGGGGTAAACAAAAAATGAGGATGGATCTATGGGTACCATCTACAACTAGATGCATGCAAGTTGCACATGTCTAGAAATCAATGATTGAATTCAACAAATAAAATAAGTTCATTGTGTGACCCTAAAGTTTATAGAATGTTATCACATTTTCCTCTAACAAATCCATCCAAATGTGAGTCAGGTTGTTAAGGAGTATCTGAACCCCTCTCTTCCCCCACACACACCTTTACAATGTCAGAATTTCAAACTGACAGTCCAACAATCATGACCACATTTTGCAGTGATTGACCCAATGTGGGTATGGAAATAGGCACTGTTTGAATTTCTCTCTCAAGCTCTTTTTTTTTTTTTTTTTTTTTTTAACACTATTTATACAACTGCTTTTCACCCTGCCTTTGAGTTTGGCCATTCAGAACCGGTAGAAATACTTTCGCCTCCAGATGTAGAGAAATGACACTTCATGTGGACTAGATTATTTCAAACATACTTTAATCCATCTCTGCACCTGCTTATCCTTTACAGAGCTGCCACGGCCAGAACCTATTCCACCTCACATTGGGTGAGAGACGCACCATTACAGCTTACAGGCACACAGTATGTCTTTAGACTGTGAAAGAACACCAGGAGGAAATGCATGTGGACACTGAAAGAACATCTCTACACGGAGGAGCCAGGCAGTTGTGGGTTACACGGTGCTAACCACTGAGCCACCGAGTATTTGGTGCAATGCCTCTCCTTGTTGAAATGTCCTCTACCAGTCCTGTCTCTCACAAATAAAAACGCCTGCATGCCCACACATTCTCCTCCCAGTTCTCACCAATGAGATTTCGGTTTGGGCAGCCATTTGAATACATTTATAACTACCGTGAGACTGACATTTCATTCCCTCCTCATGAAAACGTCGTTTTAATGAAAGCAAATTTCTGTTTGGGAGGAAGGTTTTGTGTTTGTTTGCCCTAACTAATCACATGGGACTTATGTGTCCATGCAGTCAACATCATTTACAGCTATAGTGGTGCTAGAAGCATTTATGTTTCCATCTCAGTTGTAGAAATATGTTAACAGAAATGATTATTTGGTAACTGAATTAAAAACAAAAAAACAAGCTGGTGCCTGGTGTTATCTCATACAGTTATCTGTATGTGTATGGAGAATCTGTAGGCAATGGAACAAGATGTTGGTACTGGAAGAGTTCTGGTTTGTGCTTTTAGTCAGGGTAGTATTGACCAATCACATTTGAGTGGCAGGTAAACAGTCTGTGTGGAAAGGCAGAATATTAGCTATTGCAAATGTAATTTCTGCATTTATGTGCAGATATGTGCCGAAAAAAGCAGCACAGATGTCCGTTTAAAACACTGTTGCCCTTGATGTGTTGGTTGTTGACATTCTTGAACGCCATGTCAACTTCATCCTGTTACATGCA
>JAPZEB010057354.1:0-10255 GCA_029783705.1 Chaetodon striatus
CAACCAACTTAACCTCCATGTCTTTGGTTTGTGGGAGGAAGCCGGAGTACCGAGAGAAAACCCATGCTGACACAGAGAGAACATGCAAACTCTTCACATAAGGGCTCCCCCACCCTGGAGTTTGAACCAGGAACCATCTTGCTGTGAGGTGACAATGCTAACCACTGAACCACTATGAAATTGATAGATAGCTAGATAGGTAAACCAAAATTGGCTGATCATTTTGGGCTACTGATACACTCTACCAATGCCTTTTTATGGTGTGTGAAGTATATATTTAAATATAAATGCATATTTGCTTGCAACATGTTTTTCCTAGATACAATTTATAATTACAGTATGTTGTGTAGAACTGGTCACAATCTAGTATCAAAATGTTTTTACAGATTACACATGAACACTTCATTAAAGACATTTTATTCTGAAATATAAAGATACAGACACACAATCACAGTATAAAAAAAACTTATTAATTATGACACATTAATCTGACAAACATTTGTTCAAAGGATTCACATTGGAGTCTGAATAACAGTAATCAAGTGACAAATAAAGGACTCTTTTTTTACCTGTACGCTTAAAAAACAGGATTATTTTTTGTCTAGACTTTCTTTTCTTATCTTAAAAATAATGACAACAATATTTTACAAATGAAAAGGATTAAATTTAAAATTCTAGTGCTGGATGTCATTTTGTCACTTTCTGGATTGGAAGCTTTGCTTTCACTAAGCAATTCTGTCTGCCACCGGTACGATCTACCTCGAAAATGATGACTCGATTTAACATACAGCTCAAAGGAAATGCATTAACAGCTTTAACAGGTTGCAAAATATGGTAACAACAATGAGAAAAATATTGCGGGACAAAATATATAACATAAAATGCAAAGAAAGAACAATAAATTTAAAATTCAGATAAAAGAATGGAAAATTAAAATAAATATTCACTGTATCAGAAATGCTGCAAAAATGAAAATTATAATTGCTGTTGTATATATTCTTAGTTGTGACACAAATAAATGTTCACTCATCATAAGTGGAAACCACTCTCATCAAAGCGCCAGAGTCAGTGCCCTTTTGTTTATGTTTTATGTTTTCATAATCAAACAGAAGCTGTGTTTAATTTTGTCTCCTCACCTGTTTTTTTCTCGACCACCAAATCACTGCTCACTTCATTGAGCTTTAAAGCCTCCGTGATTCCATGGCTTCTTTCTTCTTCTTCTTCTTTTTGTTCCTCTTGTTCTTCTTCTTCTTCTCTTGCAGTTTTCTTTAATCCTCTGAGGATTAAACCTGTGAGAGAGTAAACATTTGGTGTTAAAAGTTTATAAGTTATATATATTTTATATAACTTATTTTATAAGTTTTTACGAAATTAAGATTTTCAACATACAGAAAGAAAAAAAAGTAATGAGACAATTAGCTCCCTTTGCATCCAGAAAGATGCACAAAACATTTGAAAAAAAGGTTTTAAGCATGGAGCGGCAACTTTGGAGATCAGAACTTTGGAGTAAAAATGTAAGAATTTGTATGTTATTAATATTGGCGTTGTTTACATTTATGTGATAATAAACTATGTAGAAAAAACACCTTTGAATATTCTAATATGCAATAAAATCAATAATCTTGTTTCTTTGTGGTTGTTTTGGGTCTCCTTTGAGTCAATTCGTTTCTATGTGGTCAATTTGTGTCTATTATTTGTCATTTTATGTCTCTTTGTAGTCATTTTATTCACTTGTCAGTAAGAAATGTTAAAGCTGGGGTAGGCATGTTCATTTGAGTGTCATTGGGCAAAAGTCTCATAATAAACTTTGAGCATACTGTAACTGAGGTGGAATACCCCGCCCTATTATTTTCAATATACAACAGCAGACTGACAGCGCCTAGACACACGCCAGCACTCTTGGATGCTGTGTCTCATGGCACTTCATGCCACTGTTCTACTTCCAGGCTCATCACCTCTGGAATTATATGCAGTTTTCCTCCGCTGGCTCTCTGCATGTACATACTAACTCCCATAGCAACTCTTTTTCTTTGCTCCTATGACAGCTTGACTTCTCACCACTGATGTAAAAATAGAACTCTGTTCCTGTTGCTGTGTTTCATGTGAGATGAGGAATGATTGAGGAGAAACTCGTTGTTGAGGTCAAGAAATATCTCGAGCTAAATGCTGTACAATCCTGTCATTATAAAAACAATGGCCAAAAAGATATTGCCTGGCGGGTCATAGCTCTGGAGATCGGCTTTTCAGGTAAGAAATCAACTGTAATTAGTGGGTACTCACACATGATTTTAAGCTAATGCATAGTTAGAGGAAGTACAGATCTTTCAGTAAAAGTAGCAATAACTTTGTGTGGTTGTCTGTTGATGAGCTGCAGTGTGGCACGTCCAGTGTGTGCAAGGGGCACTTGACATGTGTCACATGACGCGTCGTGGTGGCGCCAGTGCAGTGTGTTTTAAGCTTAGGAGTGAGACTGACAATATACATTATAAAATGTACCAATGTACAGCTGTACCTACAGCTGCGGCTTCAAGTTATGTGACTAACATTAGCTAGAGCCTCAAATCATAGTGTGTTTTCCGACTCACTCCCTGCCACTGCAGACCATCTTGCCAGGAGGAGGACACCTGGCCAAATTGGAGCAGCTACAGCCATCAACCAAAGGTTTTGTATCTGGAACTGCTGCTAATTTTCCTCCTGGCATGGCGGTCCATAGTGGCAGGGAAGCAGAGGGACTGTGGAGTGGCTAGCAGCTAATTCTTGTCTTATTTGTGGTCTGACAGAGAGAGAGAGACCTCTGCAATGGTAGCTGTAGCAGATGTTACCATAGCTATTTTTTTTAAATGGTGTTTCGCTTCAACATAAGACTGAGGATCCAATATTTCTTTAGAGGCTTACAAACATTGATGTTTCATGTTACTTTGAGTCTATTATTTAAAATAAATAAACAATGTCATTGTCATTGTCATTGCCATGCTATTATGATCTTGAAAGGCATGTTTTATTCCCAGGTTTCTGCATATCATATAGCTGAATGTTGGATAAGCTGTCATTAAGTGTACAGATAACTCTGGGAATTACCATCTTTTTTTCTTTTATCTCACATGACCTGAGTGCAGCGGCACTGGCTTTGAAGGGACAGGATTTCTAGTTTATGAGTCAGACATCTGATCATATGCTGGGTGACTCAGCTTTTAGTTTGTTTGTGCACCAAACTGGTTTAATGACTTACTTTTAAAGCTGAATAACACAATCCTCCAACGTGACAGGCACAGGAAAGCAGACAGACAGGAAACGACTCCAACGAAGACAACGATGTAGTTGTACCGCTTGCCGCCTGAAAAGTAAATTAGAAGACAAAGTAGATGGTCCATTTTTCAGTTATCATTAAAAAATCTACACACACAGCAACAACCACTTGAGAAAACGGCACCAACCTCAGATCTGTTTCCATCTGTTTTCCTTTCTTTGGTATGAACATTTCAATTAGCCACGATGACTTTGTGAGAGAATGAAGAAAATCGAAAATGTTTCTGCTAATCTGGAAACATGCTAACACCAACGTATGAGCCTATTTGGTAGCCAATAGGATGACTAAAAATGTAAACCATCAGGAGATAAAGACACAGTAAAGGCTTATTAAATGGGCTGTTGTCATGTCAGCTTCAGGTAGGCACTAGTATTCTCTTTTGAGCCTATGTTTGTTAACAGTATGGCAAATTAGCACCATCAAAAGCATACCACATTTTTAGCAGTTCTTGTCTGCAGTGTACCCATTGATGTTCAGACAAATTCACCAGATTACTTTAATACTGATTAAAATTTAAAAATGTGTTAACTTTAAAGGAAGTTTTGAAGCACTGTTTCCCTATAATTTCCTAGTGGATTTATGGATGTTTATTTACCAAATACATCTGAGATAATGATATCCTCTGAAAGTGTAAGTCACACTGAATGATATCAATAGGTGTTCGTGTCTGTGTGTTCAGATTTTACTAAGTTATGACTCTACGAAGACTTAAATTAACTTCAAGTAGTATTTTTGCCTCATGGCTCCTCACATGTCATCCAGTTAAAGGACCAAAGTCAATATTACCTTCAGTAACTTTGACGTCAGTCCAGGTGATGTAGGTCTGTTCAGGTGTGCTGATCTCACAGGTGTAGGCTCCCTGGTGCTCTGGCTTCAGGCTGAGTAGCTGCAGACCTCTCCACGGCCAGAGGTCATTGGGCACATGAGGCCTCCACTGATCCCAGACCTCCACCAGCGACTTTGAGATGGAGAGGATGGGATTTGAGCGGTTGAACCTCCAGGTGAGACTAAAGCTGTGAGGAAGGCTGTGAGGAAGACTGCAGGGAACTTTGACACTGCTGCCCACAGAGGCCGAGATGGAAGCTACAACAGAGAGTAAGAAGAGAGTAAGTCTGTGATTCTATAGGAAGATAATTGATTGCTGAGCTTCATTCCCTGATCACTTTGGGCACAAAGGGTTTTTTATTCTGTTTTTTTTTTCCTCAAACCCAGGCCAACAGATAACGATGCTTTGGGTTGGTGGTTGAATCCAAATAACGATCCACAGTATCCGTATTTGATAACCCAGGTCAACAAATAGCCATGCTTTGGGTTGGGGGTTAAGCTATTTGTTGATTTGGGTCAACGCATAGAGGAACCCAGGTCAACAAATTCCAATTCATGAGATTGATGATTTGGTCTGAATACCGACCCAAAGTGTCAGAAGTGTCAACAACCTGGTTAACAAATGGTGATGCTTTGGGTTGGTAGTTTGATACAAAGAACAATCCAAAGTGTCAGTAACTGACAACCCCTGTTGATATTCAAATCCAAGGTCAACAAATGGCGACACTTTGGGTTAGCAGTTTGATATGAATACCGACACAAAAAGTCTGTAACTGACAACCCAAGTTAAAAAAATGGCCATGGTTTGGGTTAACAGTTGAGTCCGAATAGCAACCTAAAGTGTCAGCACTTAATAACCTGTGAATGTGACTTCACAATCAACCATCTTTCTCCAGAAATGCCAACTCTATCTTTAACGTCACAGCAAAGATACCAAACCTTATTACCTTCGACTTTCAGTGCAGTTGTTCTCTTGTTGGTGCCACCAGTCACAGAGCAAATGTAAGTCAGATTTGTGCCGTTACCCACTGGTATGAGTGAACTCTGGATGTTGAAGTAGCCGAGTTTGTTTTTCCGAGTCAATGTTTTAATTTGGAGGAGTCGAGGATCAGTCAGAGGATCTGTGGACCAGGTGAGTGTCGGAGCCGGGTAGATACCTTCAGCTCTACAGGTGACTGAATTGCCACTGAACTCAATGTCAACCTCCCGTACTGGAGCTACAAAACAGAAGAGATGAAAGTAGTTTTGTGTTAGATCTAACAGCTCAAATTCATCAACACAAAATATATTACAGAAATCTAAACTGATGTCACAACAGCTTCCTTAGTTCCACATTCCCACTCTCCCAGGGCCTGGCCTCTCTATCAAGCTCTATGGCCATTCTCCACCTCTCCACCAGATATAATCAGACTTTTCCCATTAATCCTGGACACCTGACTCCTACATCCTCCAGCTCAACTTCACCTTCTCAGCACATATACCAGACCATTTTTCTCCAGTCATTGCCAGATTGACAGTGTTACTTTGCGCCTTTGCTGTCCAGCCTCTGAAACCTCAAACCTGCACCTTTTTCCTGCCTCATTCATATTTACCTGTGGATTATCAGTTACTTCTATTTAGACTGGCTACCCTTTGCTTGTAAGCTCATATATTATCTCTTTACCATAAAGCCACTGAACTGTTCCTGTCAGCTTTTGGATATTTCCCTTGTTGCCTCGAACACACCCACCTTATAACAGATGCTTTAATTCATATGTTAAACGTACTATCATAATGTTTTATGTTCAAGACCACTACAGATTTAGATTACTGCCCTCTGCAGTCAGCAGAAATGTTTACCATGCCTACGTTATGCATGTCCAGTGCAGATGGGTCCTTGTTCGCTCTTAGTGGGGATAATGAAACAGAGTCCTGCAGCACTAGCAGGGGTTAAAACCTGCACAATGTAACTAATGTTAATGTTAATGTTAATGTCGGTGTTGTATGAAAATGTGTTCCCCTGTAGAATAGTGTTTCACCAACCACCAAATGACTTTTCAAGCAAAAATCACAAGGGTTTAACCTCAGTTTGTGCACTACTGTGATCTCCATCATTTGGTGTAAGGTGATCATAAAAGTCAGTCCTGGTCTTAAGTTTTCCAGTCTTGATGTTCTGATAAAATCAAACATGTTAAATATTATTGTTAACTTTAGCTGTTCTGTTCCATTTCAGTGTGCATTCCAAAGCACACATAATGGCGAGGGTGAGGAAAGCATTTAGTCTTGTCAAAAAAAAAACATGTCGCCTACATTACAAAAGCCATTCTTGCTTTGCTTCAATTGATGAAAAATAACCTACATGGACAGTAATGTTAATTATATGATTTTATGTAAGCCTGAATGGCATTCCTCAGTTCTGTCTCATCAATCTCCCTTAACTTGTTTGTGTTCGTATGTGTCATGTGGTCAATGTGACATAAACGCTGCTACGATAATTGTCAAATGGTGTCAGATTGTGCTGACTTGGTGCACCGCAGGCGTACACCGGCATGATACTGGAGCTGTCCATCTCTTGGCTCATGCAAATAGTGAACAACCCATAGCTGCGCGCTCTCCAGCACCAAAAACAGGAAGCAGCAAACCAGATAGACGGTAAACATGGAGGGGGCGTATATTAACATTCGCAAGTCTTGGTTCTTTTGGACTATGGAAAAGGAGAAACAGGTGGAGTTGTGGAGTGAACAAGAGTTTTGTCTTTTAAAAGTATTTCCAAAGTCTTCTAGTGTATGGTAAGCATAAGACAGGGTGCATAATAGATTTCCATTTGTACCAAAAAATAGGCCATGACTTCCCTACAGCACCCTGTACCTTTTACAACCAGCGAGATGATGCCAGACTTGTCGGTTCTTGGTGCAGTCATGGTGATGCAGAAGTATTTGCCTTGGTCATATGGTGTGATGTTCCTCAGCAGCAGTGTGGCGTTTCCCTCCAGCACCTGGTCTACATACAGACCTGTTCTGTTTTTGTACTGATCAGCTGGTGAGTTGTGACCAACCACAAAACTGGTGTCACCGTAGCGTGTGCAGCTCACAATGGCTTTTGTCTTGTACCACATGATTCTTGCACCTTTGCCATCAGATTGAAACTGGCATGGCAGCACGCAGTCCTCTGAATTCAGGCAGGTGACAGTGGACTCTGCGAAGAGGAAACACATTCAGGAGGATTTAAACTTAAACATGAAGCTTCTTTTTTCTTGAGGATCAAATCATCAGGATTTCTAAAGTTCAAGGAAGCTGTGATGACCACACATGCTGAGATCACGCTTCTGTATGACACTGTACAAAAGAGCCTCTCTGCAGGCATTTAATAATTCAGAAGAGCAAAGAGCAGAAAATAACTGCTGTTGAACACTTGAATGACTAAAAACAAAACTGTCCTTTGCTCTCACTATGTGGGATTTTTCCATTGTTTGTGATCATGCTGCACCAGTGATCAGTGTTTCATATAAAACACAACTTGTAATGTAATCCCTTTGAGCTCCATTATAATTGAAAGCAGCTTCTAGAAACACAGACCTGCAGGTGTAAAAGCTTTGGATGACCTACTACCTCCTACTCTTGCTCCACACTTTGTGTATACTGTAAACATCCAGTCATAATACTCTGTGATAAATTTAAAGAGATAGTTCATATTTTTTTAAGTGGGGTCATATGTGGTTCTTGTCCATAGTCAGAGTATTACATACAGTAGATGTCAGTCGGCATCCCCCAGTTTGGAGAAGCAGTCAAGAGTACTAACTAAACAATCTACTGCTGTGGACGGGGACAGCCACCTAAAAAAATCATTGTCACTCTCAATGTAGGTTATATATATAATATTTTCACTGCTTTAACTTGCTGTCAGAATGTGATTTCCAGTGAGGAAATGAAGCTGTTATATCACTCTCTTCAAAGCCAGACAACATTGAGGAAAAACAGCACTTTAACATCACTTAACACAGGAGCTGCTGGTCTACCTCTGCCTCAATCAGTAAGTTTGTTTGTGTTATTGTTTGACTTTGGTGCTTGAAAGGTTAAGTTTGGATCCACCAAAGTGACAGAATAACAAAAACCAACCGATCAAGGCAGAGGTAGACCAATTTGCTTTGACAAACGCACAGATGGGGAACTGAATAAATTATCGGCTTCCTGGTCAGAAAGGGCTTTCTGACAGAGAGGTAAAGGAGTGAAAATTCTCTCAAAACAGTGCACCCTTAACAGGGTTCCCACGGTCATGGAAAACCTGGAAAGGTCATGGAATTCCATAATCTCGTAATGTAACTCTAATATAAGTTGATGCTTGACATTTGTTTATCATCACAAATGTCTCTTCATTTCCTCTGCATTCTGTCTCTCCCTCGGTGTATGCCAACTAGTTGGAATTATGTTTAAATGAAAGCGGGCAAGTTGGAAGAAAATAATCTAGTGACATTGTGATTCATCATGTAGGGTCATGCTTCCAAAAGTTTTCATTTAATACCCCCACTAAATTGATGTTTTTTTTCCCTCCAACAACTACCACACCTGGTTGTGTTGTGACAACAAAAGCAAGTGGTTAGGTTTAGGGGAGAAAAAAAACAGGGTTTGGCTTTATAATCTTATGGGCCTCTCACTAGGTGATGGTCAGTGTTTGTTGGACCCATCCACCACCCCGCTGTCAATAATTGGACTTTTGCCACCTTAACGTTCATTCTTTTTCTGCCATGTTTCTCCCTGACGCTGCCAAGTGCTGGTAAACTATAACAGCGACTGGCTGTGTATCATGCAGATGAGTTATACAATGTGAATGTTCATGGAAATGTTTTTAAATATTAAATATCTATTTGGCATTGTGAGAAAAAGAGGAAATTTTGTATTGAAAAGGCTTTTACTTTGGAAGACCATCTTAAAAAGATCAGCATAACCAGGAAGATTATTTTCAAATGTAAGGTGCTGTACAATGATAACAACAAGGCTGCACTTTATTTGTTGTTAATGTTAACTTGTCTTGCCTTAGATATTTACATCAAGTGACATGATTGAGAAGGTGTGCATAACACACAACACATATATATGTATATACACATATACATTAAAGGGCAACACCACCTAAACTAAGAACTCAAATATATTATTCATTGTCTATGGAGCAGCTCCAGACTTTATACGCTATGACTACCACCCTTTTTTTTTTTATCCGGAAAAGAGTTGTTCATGTTAACTAATATGTTCCAGCTGCCTTAGACCAAAGCAATAACATAAATATTTTAAATGGGTGTTCCTCTTTAACATGTAGAGTTTATGTAAAGTGTATATTTTCTCTTTTTATCAGAGTAATTTATGTCTGCTCACCTTTTCCTTCTGCCAGAGAGGAAATCCACAGGAGAGAACAGAGAAGAAGTCCTTTATATGCTGCCATGTGTAATGAACAAAGAAAATATGGTAATGATGATAACCAGAGTCTGTCTCCTTCTGATCTTGACAGCAGATTGACAGGACTGATGAGTCTCTGCGTGTTTTCACTGTGGGGATCGAGTTACTGAACATCACCGCCCCAGAACAGATCACAGGAAGTCATGTTTCCACAACCAGTCAGACACCTCCTGATAAGTGAGAGCAAAAACTTGTTCAATGTATGTTACCATCATTTATCAAATCAAAGGGTCAGGGCCAATGTTTAGCAAACTGAAGCAAACTTTCACTTTTACTATCCCTCATAAATCTAAGGATTAAACCAATTCAGAACGATCAAAAATAACGGACAAGAAAAAAGATCTCAAAACTTGTTTTCTCAAAATAATGCTAGAATTAACCTGTGATCTCGCTATAACAGCATAAGAATTACAGTCATGGCCCCTATTGGTTTCTGTATATACAACCCAAAAAATGCTTTTAAATTTGGGAGATCTTTTAAGAGTAGATCCAAGATGTCAGAACAGAGACAGAGAACACACTTTTAAGACTTTTAAGGTGGTTGTAAACATTTTAGTGATTGATAAAATCTTATCTATATAATTCCATCTCATGTGACAGTTGTAGCTGACCATGGGCTCTTTTTTTTTATTTTTACCTTTATACCTGTACTGGGCATTTTTAACTATATCCTTTTGCTTTTATGGCTGTGACT
>JAPZEB010057355.1:0-10252 GCA_029783705.1 Chaetodon striatus
TGTGTTTATTAAAAACAACAACAACAAACAAACAAACAAACAAACAAACAAAAAACCTAACATAAAAATAAAAATGGTGCAATTTGCTGTGGGATATATGAACAAATACAAACCCATCTCCATCATGACTTTCTTAATGTCGTCCAATGTCAAGTCTCTATTTGATCACATGACGAGACACGATCTGGTGGCTAGTGTCAGTGCAAAATCTGTCAAGACTGAAAAGCTGAGTGCATCTACAAGTCCAGGCAGCAGTCATACCTGTCAAACATGAAGCAGCAGTCATAAAGGACGAAAGTGAAGCGAACACAAGCAGAAAGTAGCAGAGCTCCCTAAACTAGATTCCTCTGGATTTTGTATAGTTGCCAGTGGTATGTGTGTGTTCACACCTTATAACTAATAACTACCATGTATTAGGGCCTGTCACAAAAGGATGCACTGTAGATAGATTGATGATGTAAGCTTTGTTGCTTCCTGCTATTCTTTTTGTTTACTCCTTGTTTGTTAGTTTGTCAGCTTACGCTCTTAAAGAGACAGTCTCCTGTATTCAAATAGTGTACATTTGAATAAAGCGTGGGACGTGACTGTGTCCATATTAGTGTATGAGGAAATATGAGGACAATGGCAATGACCAACTTGGTAAGAAATGTTCCAGAAATTGCAAATGAATAAAATAAAATAAAATAAAATAAAATAAAATAAAATAAAATAAAATAAAATAAAATAAAATGAAATAAAATAAAAAAAATACAAAATAAAAATAAGTAATACATTTTAAAACATAAAAAATAGGGAAAATTAAAAAAAAAAAAAGCTAGGTAAAAACTGTATTTGTGATTATTAGTATATTTTAAAATTATATTACAAAATTATTATAATTTTTAAGCACTCTCTGCTCTGCAGGAGTCATATAACTTCATCAGTGTCAAACTGAAGTCTCACAAGCAGCCTGTTATTCACTGCAGAAACATCACTGTACATTTCTGTTGGCGTTCTCTTATCCAGCCACAGTTTAGACAGGTAAATACTTTGAGCTGCCTGTTGGTTTAATTTCCCTTTGATGCCTTGTGTTATGTGGTGTCATATCAGGACACCTGTGAATAACAGTCTCATGCTCTGGCATATTCACACACATATAAAGTGACTCACGTGTGTGCTTCGTCACATTTTGCATCCACAGACTGATCTTCCTTCAAGAGCGTCACGCTGCTGAGATGCTGACCAGAATAGCCTTGTTCATACTGTGCGTCGCTGGCGTTGGGCTGTTGTCTAAAATTTCATGGAATTTATTTGTATTTTCTCTGCCCGATCAGCGCTCAAGTCTTAATACCACAAACAAATGTTTAACAGAGAATGATCCGTGGTTTAGGGCGCTTATCAGTGCATGTCCTCAGCCCTTTTTGACCAAAAACTACACAACTTCTGAGGATGATTTCAACTGGTGGAGGGTAAGTGTCATTTTTATGTTGTCTTTCTAAAAGACAAAAGGCTGTTCTGTTTAACTCTATGAGGAACCTGTTCAGTGTCAGTGGTGTGGCTGCAACTGATAGTTACTGTCATTGTTGATTATGATTTTATCAATTAATTTGTGTCAGAAAATGGTAAAAAATATTGATTAATGTTCCCCAAGCCCAAGATGACGTCCTCAAATGTCTTGTTTTGTCCACAACCCAAATATATTCATTTACCAGACCAGAAAATATTGACAATTTATGGGGAACACCACCTAGATTAGGAATTCCAATATGTTATTCTCATGACCAGAAAGCTCAGTAATATTTCAATCACGAGTTGCTCTCTCTCAAAGCCAGAAGCCAGAGAAGTCAGCCTCAAACTTGTGATGTCATAGGGTCTAATGTCAAAGACAATGAATGGGAGCCTCATTATGTGGACCCACTGGATGTTTGTTTCCTTTCCTATACCTATACAAGCTTTATTCTGTCGTAGTGCTCTCAGTTCTAAAACAGAAAACGTTCCCATAAACTCAGAACGTTCCCATGGCTGCTCTCTGTGTCATCAAACAGACTTTATACCCGATGACATCACAAACTGAAGTTTTAGCACTGTAGTTTTTGGATTTGGGAGAGTTGTTCACACTGACTAAGATTTTTTGGATTGTCTTAGGCTGTAGGTATTTCCTGTGAGTGCTTCACAGTAAAAGCTTGTTTTGCCGGCTCAGTGCTGTAAATATAAAGCTGCAGCAGCACCACTAACTTGAGGGTTAATTTAAAACTTTAAATACATTGGATGGCTTTGTGAATAGTGTAAACAATACAGACTGATCTGATGAGAATCTGGTATGTGATTAGAAACTGAACTGATGCTAGAATAACGTTCTTTCCTGTCATGTGTGTCAGCGCTTACAGGGGGGAAAACACAACTTCACTTTCTACAAAACAGCAGTGGACGAACTATTCAACATCTTCCCACCCATTTCAGATATTTTAGAAGCCAGCCCTGTCCGCTGCAGGACTTGTGCTGTGGTGGGGAACTCTGGTAATTTGATAGGATCAAAGTATGGACCTCTCATAGACATGCACGATATCGTAATAAGGTAAATCATTACAATCTTTAGAAAGTTGAGTTTGAACACTGATGTTGACACAAAGACAGGATTTCCATGTAGTGTGAACACATCATTGCTCTTTAATAAATACGTATTTCCCTGCATCTTTCAGAATAAATCGTGGCCGTACAAAAGGCTTTGAAGAGGACGTTGGGACCAGAACAACTCATCATGTAATGTATCCAGAGAGTGCTACTTTTTTGGACGACAACATCCATCTCGTGCTGTTTGTATTCAAGGTCAAGGATCTACTGTGGCTCCTCAAGAGATTTGATCAAAGGTGGGTGTGTGACAAATGACTGAATGAAAGATAATTGCACTGAGTAGATTTGTTTGTGTGAAATCTCCATTCTGATGACTGTGAGGAAGTGTTGTAGCTGTTTGTGGGAAAAGTACACAGCAACACGGTCATTACAGAGAGCAATAAAAATGAACTTTTATTGCAATCCAGTTGTAGCTCAGCTGATAAGCTGTCCTTAGACTGATTAACAGAGAACCAAATTCCAAAGACAGAGGTCGTTGCTGGGAAGCCATGACAACACTCATTTGTGCTATGGTCATAAGACTCAGTTCTTATCATCATATAAAGTTAATATGGCGAATGTGTTAGCATATCACCGCCTCTTTAAAGAGACAGAGCAACATTAGCATTAATACAGAGTTGTGTTTCTGTTTTCGTTCGCTAATTGCTGACTTTGTTTACTCAGTATGTGGTGGGAAGGTGGTGCAAAATGATCGACTGTTAACACGGGTGACCATCTTAATCTGACACCCTCTGTCATCCAGCCCTCCAGGGGGATCTGTAGGGATTCACCCCGGGAGAAATTTTTCCTAACTTAACAGCTAAACTGACCGTTTAAGAGCAGTTTGAAACAACAATCTTAAATCAGGGCTTCTCAAACTTGGCACTTGACTGGGTGCCATTTTATGGGGCCAACATGTGACAGTTTAAATTACATCTTTATGATATAGTAAAGTAACACATTCTCACAGGATATTTCTTATGACATTTATATGGCATGTTACACAGTGTATCTTATGACAAACGATACTTTGACTTTTTTTTTATCTCATTTTTATGACTTCTTTAAACATCAGCCATAATATGGCCTGCTCACCCCTCATATTACATTCTAGTTTTCCATTTTTTAGCCTCATACATTTGAAAGTGAGGAAATAGAGACAGCACAGTGTTTGACATTGATTATACCCACAGCAGTCGAGCAACAGCTCCTGCTGGGGTACAGTATGACCACCTGCACAAACCACACGCAGAACTGCAGTACAGTGTAACTGGATTAGTAGTAGTAATAATAATAATAATAGTAATAATTTGTTGAGTTTATTCGTGTCCTTTTTTGGTGTTTTTGGCCTTTTGTTTGACTTTAAATAAACAAAGTCTTGGCTTTCATAATGTGAAACTTTTAATGCCAAACTCAGACGATGAATACAATGTTAAAATTCGTTAAGGCATGATGACAAGCTGTGATCCTTCGCTAAGCCCCGCCCCTTTGTGATGGTCTGACAAGCTGTCAGAGCGAGCACGGAGCCCACACTGTAACTAACTGCCCTCCCTGAAGAAATATTGTCATATTTTGGGAGAAATTAAACAGTGATTTCAGAGAGAGGGCTTGCTAATGTGTCGTTTGTACAGCCTCCAAAGTACATTACGCGCTTCCTCTTTAGAAAACAAACTCTGTCACATATCTTTGCGGCCACCGTGCTCCAGTCTCAGAAGGCCTCTTTCTCAAAATCATGGTGTATCTTGCTTAACAGTTTGAGTACAAAACCATTACTGATATAAGATAAGATAAGATAAGATAAGATAAGATAAGATATAATAACGGCCCACCCTTAGGTGGCCCTGGGGCGAACAAAACTCCAACACTGACCCAAAATAATCACATAAACACCTTTAAAACGCTCAAATCCACAGGATTTTTTAGGCTTAAAACACGCAAACAAGACAACAAAAACCCCACGGTGAGAGGCAGCAGAAGCAGCAGTCCTCACACCAGAGGCCTCTCTCCTCTTTACCACCTCCTCCATGCCAGGTGCACTGAACCTCGTTGAGTAACGCAGCACACCAGGGCAGATCTGCGAGGGAGGGAAAAGGGACAGCAGCTCAGAAAACACACAGCCATAACAATATATATATGAAGTGTAGCTCCTGCTATCTAGTGGTGCTTTTTACGTTACTACAACAGCATTTTGGCTGGGACATGAACAGCCATGGTGACTGAAATAACACTAATATTAAAAAATAGGACAGCAACAGATGATTGGTTGATTGGTCGTCGACCACTGTGTGGTCCGTCATGTCTGTCAGCCAAGTCACGGCATGATTTTATGACTCCACAATCAGCTAATCTGACACAGCGATTGCAGAACAGACCAAACTGTTGTGAAGTCTGAACCCAGCATTAGGCTAATCCACTCAGTAATCATGTGCCTGTTGCCAACACTGTGGGAGCTCCTCCCTGCCTGAGCTGAGCCGTCCTAACAACCTGCAGCCTCAGCTCATTTTGTTGCAGCACCTTGACAGTAATGTGAGAGCACATTACATAGCAAAAACAGACACTTGAAACACATAGTTTCTATTCTTCACAGCCGAAGGGCCCATAAGAGCACTGAGCCCATTTAAACTCCTAAAGTTTAACTGAGGGGACACAAACACTCATTTCAAATGTGTCATGATGATTTCTTTCTTGCATCTTCACAGTGAATGTTTAGGCTTTAATGTTTAGGCCAGTGGTTTCCAACTGGTGGGTCCTGGTCCAAAGTGGGTCACAGGTCCATTCTGAATGGACTGCAAGGGACTTGAAGTATTCAGGCATGGAGCTTTCATTTTAAAGTGCCGTTTCCTGCTGCAGAGTGAGTGACTAACGAACAGCTACTTGACAGAGACAGAAGCTGTGTAGACCTTGAACTAATGACTAAGGTCCTGATCACACAGACAGTGTTTCACCAGCTGTGGGCGCCTTTTTGTGATTGTTTTTAATGAAAATGAAGCCTTTTTGCGCGCTGTTTTTGCGTGGCAATGCGCCTCATGTTTCTGTGCTCTAGACGCCTGGCATTTTTGTCAGAGTGCTCTGAACTCCTAGAGTTGAAAAAACATCAATTCAGAGTGGAAAAAGCACCACACGCTCTTTTTTCTTCATCTTTTTCCCATTGTCAAATTGGATTATTTGAGAGGCGGGAGGAGAAGGAGGAGAAGCTGGTGGTACCAGTTGCTGGACACCGAGAGCTATACGGCCCAATGATAGACAACAGGTTGTCAAACTGCCCCTGAATCATCCTAAAATATGTCTGGAAACAGCCATCGTGGAGGAGAAGCTCCTGGACCAACTGGTGGTGCTCCCCATGATCGAGGGTCTCATGTACCCACACAGATCTTTGTTTACCTGTGCCCAACAAACTATTTGCTGACAGTACCATGTGCCTCAACATTTTAGGACCTTGACATAAATAAAATTGATAAATTACATAGATTAATTACACAGAAGGATAAGTATTAAGAGGTGATGGCGTGGTTGCCTGACAACGTTACAAGGCCGCAAGCGTTCTTTTTTTACTAGCGGCATTACATTTTTTTAAGAAAAGGCAGTGAAGTGTGCCTCGCATTTTGCAACCTGCAAAACGTTTTCTGTGTCATCGGGGCCTGAGGAGACATCTGGACCCTGTGGCTACACCAGTTGGGAACCACTACTTTAGGCTATCCCTTCAGTTTTTCTTTTTTTTTAAGGATTATTTTAGGAGGGGCTCTGTTATTGACATTTATAACTAAGCTCTTTGTCAAGAAATGCAAAGTCAAATAATGCAGAGGCTCTGGGTCAGGAGCCCTGGGCCTGGTAAGCCCATTCAGCAATACAAACATGCATCTAGGAACCAGATAACAAAATCCACAAGCTGTACTGACACATGAGGTGTGTAGAGCAGTCAGAAGGAGGCTTAAGCTTAGTTTTTAATAAAAGATTTTACCATGGCCTTTATGAATTTACTCTCACAGTGTAACTGACACATGGTGTTATATAATTAATGCTAAATATACTTCATGTTCTACCAAATGTTGAAATCACTGTTCCCTCCAACAGGGAAATCAGTGCTGGGAAGTTAAAGAAGATAGCTAACAAGGATCGGGTGAGTGTTCTCAGTGATGTTCTGTGACATATTTGAGTCATACAGTAACACATTGTGTTGCGTTCACTGCAGAAAGGAGTGGTTCATGAATGTCAGTTTAAAGACCAAGTCTGATTTATAACAGGTGATGATCGTCAATCCAGCTCTCATGAAATATGTTCATGAAATGTGGCTACAAAAGAAGGGCAGGTATCCATCCACTGGCTTCCTGACTCTGGCTCTCAGCCTGCAGATTTGTGATCAGGTGAGTTTGTAATTACACATTATACCAACGATTTCATGTAACTTCACTGACAACTGGTGGCAGCAGGGCACATAGAAGCAATGGTACATAATCATCAAATTAAAGGTGGAGTCTGTGACTCTAATCCAAAGTACTTTACTCTACTCACAGTCTGCTCCCTGTCTGCTCTGTGCACACAGAAAAAGATGTAGTAATCAAACACAACCCTGGCTCTGCACATGGGAAACAAACAAGGTGGCTTTCTGGCCACAAAACACTGTTGTAGCCATAGCCCCAGAGAGCGTTCATGCTCGTGCACGGGGCAGGGGAAAGACCATGGGGAAAGAGAAAGGCAGTCGGAGCAAGAGGAATGGTAAACCCAGCAGCACATGCTGAGGTGCTGAAATCCACAGTGCATGATCAAGGAGGAGAGATAACTGACAAACAGCTGCAGAGGAAAAGCTCAGATAAACAAAAAGTAAAAAAGGAAGGGATGTGATCGGGCTGGATCATCATAAATCATAGACTCCACCTTTAAAACAAATATTTTATGAGAAGAGAAATGCATTTGTGTTGATCACAGTAGCAATGGTTCAATATTTTGGGAGCCTGTGAGCATAGATTAGCATGAAGACAGGGGGGAACAGGCCGGCTCTGTCCTAACGTAACAGAATTCACCTCCCAGTGCTTTCACAAAACCAATTAACACATTATATCTTGTTTTTTTAATTGAAAAAAGCATGTTAATATAAAAGTTCACGACACGACTTATTTCCCTGTTCCCTGTCTTTATGCTAAGCTAAGCTAACTGTCTCCTGGCTCCAGGTTCATTTAGCATACAGGCACCAGAGTGGTGTGGATCTTCTTACCTCACTCTCAGAAAAAAGAAAAGAATAAGGATACATTTTTGAAAATGCCAAAGTATTCATTTAAGGTTAAGGACAATAAAATATTCTAAAGGCATATTATTAACACTGTGGAGTGCAGCACCATAACGCTAAATTACACCATGACATGAATTTTATGATGCAACATTTACAATGTTTACTCAAGCATTTATTCAAATTAGTTGGTCTACATTTAGAAAAAGTTTAGTTGCAACAATAATTGAAGTTAAAAACAGCAGAGTTCATGGTGACGTTCTTGTTTTCCCAGGTCAGCGTTTTTGGGTTTGGAGCAGACAAATATGGAAGCTGGAGCCATTACTTTGAAACCTTCAGATACAAAAACTTTAAAACTGGAGTTCACGCAGGACCATATGAATATAATGTTATTCAGCAACTATACCAGCAGAAGAAAATTGCTTTTTATAAAGGATCTTAAATGTAATTTTTGTTTCTTTCTGTTTCTGTCTCTGTCAGTTGCATTAACGTGAACAGAGCTGGGTAGGCTCCTGCTTTAACTTTAATGGGCGCTATATTTACACTCTGGTAAAAACAAAAAGCAATAAAAGATATTGTCGCTAAGAAGTATGGCTCCCTGGCTCTTCTCACACTGATTGCCTCAGTTCTTTGACTCATTGGGTTGTGGCTGCCGATCCCACCTGACATCGGGTGAGAGGCGGGGTGCACCATCACAGAGCAGACAGACCGCCATTCACACCTACATTCACACCTCTGGGTAAGTCAGTCGACAGTTAACCTAAGCTGCATGTTTTTGAATTGTGGAAGGACTCTGAGAAAACCCACACTGACACGGGGAGCACATGTAAACTCCACACAGAAGGACCCAAGTCAGTCAGCTTTAAATAACTAAAAAGACTTGTCGTACACAGCAGGTGTGACTGGTAATACTGATAATGGCTGTGTTCCATTTGTGTGTGTCAGCATGATGACTCTGGTATCAGGTGCATTGACATACTAGAAACCCAGCTTAGTCAAGTAAAGTTACTGCCATCAGATACACCTGTGTGTTTGTTGCAGTGTCAAATTTTCAAGAAGAGTACTGTTAAGATCAAATTAAGATCAAGGTTTCCTGACACTGATGGCGACCTGCCCTGACTGTGTAAGCACTCATGGAACCGGTTTTGCCAGTGGACCAAGGTGTGTGCGCAATGCTTCTTTATGTGACATGGAAATACTTTATCTAGAGAGGGAACATGTGACATCACTGGCGTCATCAAGTTGGTAAAGTGATGTTTTTTGTTATTTGGCCTCAGGTGACTTTAAATGTTCCTTACAGCGTTACTCAGTTAGAATGGGCTGAAAACTGGTTTCAAAATTAGTCATGCTGTTAGTGCCAAACTCCTCCTCTACCTCACAGGAGTGACGATAAGTCATCTTTAACATTTGTTGCGTTATAAGTTCAGAATGATGAAGACAGATGGAGAGCTACAAAACATGATATAGGCTCACTCATTCATTTCCTGTAGCCACTTACCCTGTTGGACGTCGCGGGGGGCTGGAGCTAATTCTGACGTTGGGCGAGAGGTGGGGTTCACCCTGGACAGGTTGCTAGACTTTCGCAGAGCTGACACACAGATACAGACAACCATTCATACTCATATTCACATCTACGGACAATTTAAAGAGTCACTAATTAACCTGCACTGACTCGGGGAGAACATGCATACTCCGCACAGAAGGGCTCCCCCACCCTGGGGTTCAAACCAGGAGCCCTCTTGCTGTGAGGTAACCATACTGACCACTGCATCACCGTGCCGCCTCCAGCTTGGAAAATGGTGCACATATAGCTGCTGTCAATGGGAAAAGATTTCCGCAGAGGAAGGAATGGTAAGGTCACCCTCTACCACCAGGATATCCGTGTTGATGGGCTGATCGCTGCCAGCCTGGTGTGTTTGACTTTCATTATGTCTCAACATGGGCGAGGTGTTATTAAAGGGACATCTCTTGTATGCAGAGCAAACATTGATCCTTCATGTAATTGCAGTCGTAAAACTCAAGCTGTATTATCGTGTACTGGCTGACACATATAAAGTTGTACATCAGAAGTTTGTATATTGTAATATCATGTCTTAAGACATATATACATGTGCACACATACTTACATACATACATACATGTGGAGCACTACAGTGGTAGGATTTCCAAAGGGCAGACTGCTCAAGCATCAACCTCCAGAGTGAAAAATGAAGCCAATGCAGACGTGCCAAAAAACTGCTGTTCCTCTAATGGCCACTAGTGGCTGGTTTCAAAAGAGACCCCTTCTGTGTGGAAAACATCGTACCCACCAGGACTGTACGGTATTTTTCCAACAATAAACCGTGGATTAACCCCGACATGAAGACTCTCCTTAAGGAGAAGAAGAGGGCCTTTAAGTCTGGAAACAAGGATGAGCTGAAGGCTGTGCAGAAGAAGCTGAGA
>JAPZEB010057356.1:0-10251 GCA_029783705.1 Chaetodon striatus
ACTATTATTATTGTGTACAGAATCTGAATCTCACTCTGAGTTACTGTTGTTGTTCACAAACTGAAGAAATGAGAGATTAAGTTTTTACTGAATATCTGAAGGCAAACTGTTCGGTTAACATGTAAAACTACACTTTTTGGTTCTAATTCTATTTTCTTAAATTAATAATGAAATATATATTTTTTACTTGTTTGTCATACCTTCAAGAATATCATTATCGCAAAAAATACCTTGAAATATCGTGATAGTATTTTAGGGCCATATCGCCCACCCCCAACCTTTACACCTAAATGATGCTTGATTTAAGAATAATCTCTGCTTGAACTCAAACTAATGAATTTCTTTTCTTCTTCTCTCCCTGTGTTTTGTGTTTAATGGCAGAATGTGTGACCTGAATAAAGGTAGGAGCTGAGGATGACACCTTCTGTCTTGATATTTATAAAAACAGAATTATTGTTTTTTTTATCTTTGACCTCGTCATGTCACACCCTGTTAACCTGGATTTCCTCTCAGGCATCTTTCCTCAGGATGAGTATCCCGAAGAGGTCTCGACAGATGATGATGATGAAATGTTTGGCAGCAGGAAGAGGATGAAGAGAGGAGGAGGTCAGATGGAGGAAGATGACGAGGGGGCGCCAGCAGCCAAGAAAAGCAAAGGTATCTCAATGTTGGTACATAAACCTCCTGTGTATGCAACATTATTCAATCTGCCGTGGAATTTATGGAGCTCTGAAAACTGACGGGGATAGTAAAGGTTATCAGGAAAAAAAAAACACACTTCATACACTAATAAATAATATGGTTTGATAAATGATTCTAATGAAATATATGAAGAAATATTAACCGTTATGCTAATTCTTACCTCCAGTTAGAGTCCAAAAAGTTGGGTTTTTTTTCTCATTTAAAACCAACCAGTTGATAAAATATAAAGAAGCAGCTCCTTAGTTTTCATATTTTGTCAGTTCACCACATTTTCTGTTTTCCTCCCCACGTTTCCAGTTGATCTTTTGCTCAGCTAATGAGATGAACATGTTCATGTACATCCAGGGCAATGTTTGGTCCAGGGTGGCAGTGTATGAGTAACATCAGTGGTAAAATTAAGAGGACTTTGTGACTAGCTAGCTTACCTGAAAACACACTGGGCCATCCTATGCTGGATGCAGTTTTGGCTTATTGCACTGGTATTGCTGGGTACTCGTCCTGCACGTCCTCCCTGACCCATTAAATCTGAAAGGACACAGTAAACTCACTACGGATATGCGCCCTATGATTTTACCTGGTGCTACATTGTGAACAAAAAAAATCTGTGTTGAAACGTTGGCTTTGCGTGACTTTAAAGTTTGAGAGGTATTTTGAAAGTAAGCTGAGAGTAAAACTTGTGCTTCGGAAGTTATTATCATACTACCAGTGATGTGTTTTTGTTCTGTCACCTACCTGCCCACCTACCTGTTCTCATCCCTGGCTCTGTGAAGTTCAGTGTGCTGCCGTTTCCTGGCAAGGGTGACGGGGCAGCACAGAGGTCCCCTGGAACTGCTGGTAGACAATAATGTTATATTTTTAATTTTCACAATATGCATCCAAATTCACAAATACTTTAGATATAACTACAGATAGTCCTGTAATCTTGTGTCATAATGTCTGCTGTGACATCAGATGTTGAACTTACCTGTGCTAATGATGATGGTGCTTTACTGTCCACCGGACGCAGCGTGTCAAAAAAATATTTTCACTGGTGGCCGGCATTTTCTTACAGTATATATCATATATATTGAGCAGGACAAGATCTCATTTTGTTCTTAGTCTCAATAAGTCAGGCATGTCCAAAGTTTGACTCAGGGGCCAATCATGGCACATGGGCCGTCTGCCTGTTGCTCGCTGTTCAAAAGTACTATATGTGGCACAATATTGTTTGATCAATCTGGACCACTTTGTCTTTTTTGTTTTTTTTATTCCCCTCACGATAGCAGGGCTTTTATACAGTTTGTAGTCATGAACCAAGTTGGAATTACGCAGGTTGAACAAATGTGTTTTTATAAATGGACGGTAAACAAGCAAACAAACAGTTACCAAACAGGAGACATTCCCTGCTAGGTAGCAGACATGGCCACAGCAAAGAATTGTAGAAACAACAACAGCAAGAGCCACCCCTTATAGGAGTGGTAGAGAGTTGTGTACTTTTTCACTGAAAGATGAAACAGTTGCGTTTGTTCCATTTGTATGTTACTATTCTTATCATTATTATTATTATTATTATTATTGTTATTACACTGCTCAAAAAATGGAACACTTAATCATCACAGTATAACACCAAGTCAGTTAAACTTCAACTTCAATCTGTCCATTTAGGAAGCGCAAGTGATTGTGAATCAGTTTCACCTGCTTTGACGCAAATGAAAGTGTCAACAGGTGCAATGGAGAGGCAAAAACAAGACAACCCCCAAAAAGGAAATGGTTTTACATGTGGCGGCCACAGACAGTTGCTCTCTCCTTGTTCTTCCTAACTGGTTCTTCTCTAGATTTTTGTTCTGCTAGTGTCCATGTCATTACTGGTAGCATTAGGCGGTACCTGTAGCCCAATCGGGTTGCACAGTGGTCCAGCTTCTCAGGGATGGCACATCCATATGTGTGGTCGCAAGAAGGTTCACTGCCCAGCACCGTGTAGCTCGATTGACATTCACCAGAGAACACCAGAATTGGCAGGTCAGTCATTGGTGGCCCATTCTCTTCACAAATGAAAGCAGGTTCACACTGAGCACATGTGAAGGAGTCTGGAGACACTGTGATGAATGTTATGCTGTCTGTGACATCATCCAGCATGACCAGTTTTGTGGTGGGTCAGTGATGGTCTGGGTAGGCATATCCTTTGATCCTTTGAGGGTCACAGAGACCTCCATGTCATAGCTAATCGTACCCTAACTCCTGTTAGGTACCAGGATGAAATCCTCAGTGCAATTAGCCCATCTTACACTGGTGCAGTGGGCCCTGGGTTCCTCCTGGTGCAGGACAATGTTTGACCTCATGTGGCCAGCGTTTGTGGGCAGTTGCGGGATGATGAAGGCATTGATGCCATTGACCGGCCCTCTCATTCCCCTGACCCTAAATCCAATTGAGCACCTATGTGATATATCTATCAGTGCATACGACGCCGCCAAGTACTGCTACAGACTGTCTAGGAGCTCACTGATGCACTATTCCAGGTCTAGGAGGAGATCTTCTCTGACACTATCTGTCGGCTCATAAGGAGCATGTCCAGATGTCGTCGGGAGTGCATCCTTGCACACAGGAGCCATACACACCACTGAGTCACATGAATTGCTGTGACGAAATTCACACATGTTCGATCAGCCTGTGATTTCAATTTTTTTACTTTGATTTTGGTGTGATTTTGAATCCAGCCCTCAGTGGGTTGATGATTTTGGTTTCCACTGACCAGTGTTATGTAATTTTGTTCTCAGCTACTTATTTAATGTACATCAGTAAAGATTTTCAACTTGAAGAATTTGTTGATCAAGATCTGATGTATGATTTAAGTGTTCCTTTAATTTTTTTGAGCATTATATTTATTTTTTGATAACCCATATGATGTGACAGACAGCTGGCCCCCAGGTATTGTCAAGTTATCTAGTCTGGCCCCCATTCAAAAAATATGGTTACCCCTGCAATATGTGAAAAGAAAACATAAAAACTCTTCTCACAATGAAAGAGAAAGAGTGTATGTCTCAAAATGTTATATATTATATTATAATGCTATATCACATCTGACTGAGCTTATACTGGGTAGATGGTTTTTGGAACTCACTCAACTCATCCCAACATGTAATATTTGTATGATGTTTTGTACACAGGCTGTATTTGAAGCTACATATACAGTGTGTGGTTTTATATATATAGTTTTCAGATTTTTGATTTTGTTTAATTTTTAGATATGGTTTTGTCATACATAAATAGAACCATAGAACATTAAACACCAGTTTAACACTGCAATTTGTCAAAAAACCCAAATTTTATTGGGGACTGAAATGAGCACCCGTGGGTCCTGAGGACTTACCACATTGAAAACCTATCCGCATCCCTGCTAATGTGTTGGATTAACCTGAGATGAACAGTAAGGACAAGACATTTAGAAACTAAACCTAAGAAACTGAGCATGACTGTTTCTGCAAACAAAAACTAATGACATTGGAATGATGTTAAAGATGCTCTCATCATGTAAACAAGTAGCAGCAACATAGTAGCCTTACAGGTAGACTGAATGGACCTTTTTCACAGCAGATACTTTGACTTGTTACTTACTTACTTACTGTGACTTGTTATAGTAGGAAGAGCACAGATGAATAATATGAATGATGGCTCAGTTCCATGAAGTGTGCCAGCGAGCTATTCCAGTAAGCCAGCATGCATAATACTAGGATCTCCCCTACATGGACACCAGCTATCATTAATGCTATTGAATGCAACTGTGTTTTTCCCACTGTGACTCGTCAGGTTATAATCTGAGTCAGCTCACCTGGGCCCTTGAGCTGTAAATGCTGGCCCTATGCCCATTATGACTGTCCCTTCCTACAGCTGGCATCCAACCTGCATTGTCTTCTTTGACTTTTGCACCTTCAACACCTCCACAGCACACATGACAGACACGCACTGCTTTCATTTCTTTTGGTTCAGTACGATGCAGTGGTGTCACGGCTTGGTACATTTTTGATAAAGCAAAAGTAGAAGTGACAGTGAAATTTCTTGATTTTTAAAAGTTTAAATGTATAAAATGACTGATTGGCTAAAATTCGCTGGTTAAAGTCCATGAAAAACAAAATCAGTGATTTCTTTTTGATCACATTTTCCCTGATAGATAATACTTGTTGAAAATGTGAGAAGACTAGAAACAGTGTCGTAGGACTACTGAATTGTTATGTTAGATGGTTAAACTGTTTTTCATTATTTCTGTGTCCAGGATTTTTTGGGTGGGCCTGAAATCATGGCTCATTGACGCACTGGGGTCAGCCTTAACGTAACGTCTTCCCTACTAAATAAATACTACCTTACTACTGACATTAGTGTGCATAGTGTTGTTTCTTTCACCCACTGTGTGTCAGTGGCGAGTTTGTTACGTCTCACAAGCTCTCTTAGCTCTTTCAGTCTAATAAGTACATAAATAACTATCTTAGTTAAATGCCATAGTCAAGTAAACACAAGCTTAACAGCCATCACCTACGGACCTTTCAGCTGATCAGCCCGATTGGCTACCTGGCCTGCCAGCAGCTACTGCTCATACTGTGAATGTGTTGCTTTGTGTTAACATTAGCTGCTGCTAGCTGCTGAATGAGAGGCTTAAGCCAGACAGTGGCTCTTGTTCACTGGTTCAGGGTGTGTGCTGCTGGCCTCGCCGCTTAAGAGGGTCTATGGCTGTGCTGCAGCTGGTGCTTTGGCTCGGCAATCGTGCATGTTACTGTTCTACTGGGTTAGCAGTCTGTAGCTATATGGTGGCTTGTTTTTTTGCTTGGTGTGTGTTTATCCATCACTCACTCTCTCCATTACCATCATCCAAATACCAGACCTTTCGGTTATCGGGTAATCTTCCATTTCTGGTCTGGTAATGGTGTTACTAAGCATCTTGCAATGAGCTAGCTTAGTGTAGCTGCCTCTCAGTGTGTTTCACTGGAGTAGAATGTTCTAGTTTGGGGGTGGGAAGGGAAGATGGCATGTTAGCTGTTCCGTCCTGTTGAGTGCAGTGGCACTGAGAACATTATAGTAAACACAATTTAAGCTTTAGATTTTATTTTCCAAATGAAATAGGACACATCAACATATTGATCGGTTTGTAATACACCGAAACCCTCACACCAAACAGTTCAATACGAATATGTGTATTGTTACACCCCTAATAGCAACTGAGAATTGTTCCCCTTAACATGTTACTGCGCTATCTATTGCCTAAAGTGTATTTAGAAACATAATTAAGCTTTCGATTTACTGGTCCATCTATGTCCCAACCCTCACCTACGGTCATGACCTCTGGGTCGTGACCGAAAGAATGAGATCACGGATACAAGTGGCTCTAATGAGTTTCCTTTGTGGGGTGGCTGGGCTCAGCCTTAGAGAATCAGGATGCTTCCTGGGCGCCTCCCAATGAAGGTGTTTTAGGTTAGTCCCACTGGTAGGAGGCCCCAGGGCAGACTCAGAACACGCTGGAAGGATCACACATCTCATCTGACCTGGGAATGCCTAGGGGTCCCCCAGAAGGAGTTGGAAAGCTTTGCTGGGGGGAGAGCGACATCTGTGCAACACTGTAAAGGTTCAAAATTGCAAAACGTAATAATAGTAATTAGGGATGCAACGGTTTGGTCCGCCCTGTACGGGACAAAACACCCTTATGGACCACGGGATTTCAGTTCTGCAATTAATTTTGCATTGATTCTTTACAGGCCACTGTCTGTGTGTGTGTGCCTGTCCACAGGATGTGTAGAGAGCGGTTGAGTCAGCCTGCCGCACAAAAGCCCTCCCTGCGAGTTAGTCCAATCACTGTTGTGGCTCTGCCCACTCACCCCATCACATTGTTGTAACTGGAGCCGGGGAAAGTGACGCTCGCCTCACACAGAAAAGAAGCAGAAAAAACAGAGAGCCATGGCAAGCGAAAGCGGAGGAGTTGAGAGACTGAAGTTTGAAGAAGCACCGGCTTCATACAAATCTCCGGTGTGCGATCATTTCGGTTTCTCTGTTGAATACAACGACGAGGAAGTGAAAACAGTTAAAAGAAATGTCACTGTCTGCAAACGTTGCTTGAAACACGTCCCATACGTAAATGGAAACAAGCAATGTGAGCATGCATCTCCAGCGTGAGACAGTTGAGGACTCGACAAGGTAACACCAATGAAAAAACAACTGTCGTGTATACTGTACGAGTTGTCAAGGTTAAGAGGCTGTTAACTTAAATGAATTACAGTTTATAAATGGGTGCTTCCTATCCTTAAATGTGATTGGCTGAGCCATGTTCCATGCTGTTGTAAAATCAGTGTAACCCACTGGTAGACTGCAGCACAAAATATCCCTGCACCAGTGTAAACGGACATGGAGTTGCCTAGCAGCCAACTGCTCTGCGCTCAACTTACTCGTTAGGTTACATTTGTTTCAAGACTTTTGTGAACGAAATGTCAGACTTTGTGGTGAATTTTGAATTTGCTGGGTGACCTGAGCCTGGATGAGTGGTTGGAGGAGATGGACAGGATGTACAAGAAAGAAAAAGAAGACAGGAGACACGCTGACATTAATGACAGAGACATTGAATATTTGGAGAAGTCAAGAAATGAAGAGGCAACGGTGAAACAAACTATGTGGTCTGTTAGTTGCTTTCAGAGCTGGTGTGAGGATAAGAAAGAGACTTGCTTATTGCTTAAATGTCTATCTGCATTTGGAAAAGTGTTATTAGGTACACCAGTGATTCTGGAATTTGTTTACTGTGAAATGTAGTTTTTGCTGACAAGCAAAATAAAGAGATAATTTTGGTGAAAAAATTGTTCTCTTTACGCACAAAACACGTACCGAAACCGAACCGAACCGAAACCGTGACCCAAAAACCAAGGCACGGACAGAACCGTGGGCTACTTGTACCGTTGCACCCCTAATAGTAATACTAGTAAGTAGATTCTGTGAGAACTGCTGATAAATAAGCCTGGGCCTGCATATGTGTTGTGTTTCAGAGGCTGTTTTATGTTGTTTAATGTAGCACTCCTGAGTCTGAGGAAACACTACTGCTTCATTTCTCAGCATCAGAGATTCCTGCTTTTTTAAAGTGACAAACTAGATTTACCACAAGTAGTTATTTACAATCATACCTTCTGAGCACAGTACTATCTGTACCTGCTCAATGCCCTACGTCTCGTCCTTGAGTTTGTTTTTATCCCAAATATTGAATTAAACTGCAGTTTGTCCTTGCAAAGCTTTTCATGTAATAATGACAAAGAATTGATCTGATGTGTGTCTCTGCTACTTCAGGGAAGAAAAAGAAGGCACCCACGCTCAACGAGCTAAACATGGATTCAGGAAAAGATCACAATGAACCAACTGATCCAGCTGAAATTAATGAAAACAAAAAGAAGAAGAAGAATAAAAAGAAGAGAAAGAAGAACGCAGGTGAAGGTGGAAGTGCAGGTAGTGAGGAAAATACAGAGAGATCTGAACATGAACAGACTGTGGATCGAGCTCATAGTCCACTTAAAAAGACTAAAGGTGGTCTGGAGTGTTCACAAACAGAAGATTCAGGAAAGGAGGCACAGATGCAAAGTTCCCTCTCATCTGTAAAAGTGACGGAGGCAGCAACTACAGAGGGTCAGTCAGAAACTCTGGTCCTCTCTGAAGTTAACAAACAGCCTATAGTTGCAGTCACAGAAGAAACCAGCCAACCAACATCCTGCACAAGTGACAACAAGGGCCCATCTGAGAAGTTGTCCTCTGAAGCTGGTGCTACAGTCTCAGGGAAGAAGACGCAAAAGAAGAATGGCCTGAAGGCTGTGTTCAACAAAAAAAGAAACAAACCGGATCTCAAAGCTGATGAATCACCACAGGTTGAGGCTGAGGCACAGTTCGAGGTAGAGGCAAAACACACCGAAGCTGAAATTACATCAGTTGGTCAGGAAGAATCACAAGATGCCACCACAGTGTCACTTAAAAAGAAGACAAAGAAAAAAGGCAAGCAGGAGGATGCAACCCTTGAAGCTTTGCCTGCTGCAGATGAAACCACTGTCACCCCACTGAAGAAGAAAAGAAAGAAGAATAAAAAAGAATCGAAGACTACTGTGGAGGCGGAAGGAGCAGCAGTAGAAACCACGCTGGCTGTGGATGCTGAGAAAGTTCTGTTTGACATCACCATGACAACACCAGCAAAGAAGCAAAAGAAATCGGCACCAGCAAAAGTGTATGAGAAAGATCAAACCCAGTCACAGGTGGTTGGCAGTGTTGATGAAGAGCCCCCATTGGATGACAATGAAAGGGTCTCTTCCTCTGGAAAATTGGGCAAGAGGAAGAAGAGGAACATCCCTGTGACGTTTGAGTATGAAGTCGATGAGCTGCAGGCGGGTGCATGGCAGGCTACATCCTTGAACGGCTTCACAGAAGAAGAACCTGTTGACAAGATGTCAAAACCAAGCAGTGTGAGTGTTTGATTAGTTTAAATGGTTCAGATGAGGTGAGACTAAATTGGTAGACAACCTGATAACACTGAGACATTGTGAAAACTGTCCCAACTTGATCAGTGTAGAAGTCCATGGTATGGGCTAGCGGTCTAAAAGGGATCTTAGGCACTCTGATTATGGTTAAAGCCTTTTATTCACATGGATGGACCAATCCGTTTTGACCCTAGACAGTCTACATCAGAGTAAGAGGCAGGGAGAGAGGAATAATTTTTTTAAGTATTATGAGGTAACCTTTTCCAATGTCCCCACATAATATTGTCCTAATAGGTTTTTTTGTCCATTCACACGTTTTTTGTGTCATATTTTCCTTTGATCTTAATACATTTTTCTTATTGTATGTCACTTCCTGTCTGTTCTATCACAGTACACAATAATTCATATTCTTTATTCCCAGCTTTATCTTATTTGTGACTGTATCTGTTTCTGCTACTTCCTGAGAATCTATCACAGGATATAGTTACTTCCTGTTATTACTTTTATTGTTTTTTCTTTCAAGTGGTCTCCTTTGAGTAGGCGCTACCATCATGTCATGACCTTTGCCAGATGACCTCTTGATAAGTTTTACATTGACATATTTGTTTAGATGCATTTTATGCCCTGATTACGACTGTCTTAAGTCTAAAGCCTTTTTAGACTGCCAGCCCTCACTATGGACTTCCGCACTGAGTAAGCTGGGACAGTCATCATTTTTTATTCCTAAAACACTGAGACGTTAATGACTTCTAAACTGACTTTCCATTTCAGGATGTTGGAGAGCCATCCCCACCTCTGCACACTAAAAAGTCCCAAAAGAAGGTAAAGATTTCCTCAGAGCTTGTGTCTAACTTCATTACCTTTCAGAACAACACTTCAGTCCCAACACCACTCTTTTGCAAAACCAAGGGGAGCCCCAGCCCCCTGCTGCTCAGCAAGAAGGTAAAAATGATCAACAGTCAGAACTAAGTATCAAAGAGTTACCTGGGTAAGCTGGGCAAATAAGACCAAAACTATGCATGTTTAAATCGCTTTCTCACCTGCTCTGTTTGGTTTGGTTGAATCGCATCTAAGTTCATTTGGGTTTTGTTTGGGC
>JAPZEB010057357.1:0-10249 GCA_029783705.1 Chaetodon striatus
TATATATATAATTATCAAATTTCTTTGCAATTTATTTACAGTTGATTGAGTAATTAGTTAATCATTTATTTGTTTCAGCTGAATTGCATTATCAGGGTGTCAATTAGCTATACTAACCTCTGATCATAAACCAACTCAGTTAAAGAGAAGACAAAATAAATGTCTTACAGGAGAAACCAAGTAAATCTGCAGCACCATGCAAACATTCACTGCATACACACTCAGAGCTCAAAATGTTTTTTTTTTTTTTTCTTCTCTTTACATGCACTGGTGCATTTTCTTCTTCTTTTATTTTTTTGGTGTATCTATCCCTCTTTATCTGCACTTCTGTCATGGCCTTTTTCAGAGAAATCCAGTATTGACCACTGAGCCATTTCCTTTCTTACATTAGTTCAAATATGAGGACATCCCCAATGTGTTCTAATTTTGTAATTGTAATTGTAATTTGAGCTGACTTTCCCTTTAATTCTCTCAAAACAGGACAGACTTACATTAATAATTTGAGAAAATTTCTGAATAAATATGAGCTGACTTTTCCTGTATAGTAATGTAATATAAACTACTTCAAGTTTCAAATGGTCATTTAGATGGAACATTTTGAGCAGAAATAAATTGCGCCTCTCAGCAATTCATTTAATAACTTTTTTTATCAGGACTTTTTTTTATGTCATGTATTGAACAAGACTTTTAAAATTATTTTTTAATGTTGTACATATAATATATAATTGCTGTAATGCAAGTCTTTCTTTGTCATCTTTGGTAGCTCAAAAGTACCATAGCAGCACGGATAGACACCCAGGACAATCCAAAAGGTGGGTGGCTTGACTGCTACGTTTTACACAGTGCTGCTGTTGAGCCATGCTGCTCTGTTTTGTCTGTCCGTGCACTGTCAGTGTCCTGTTTTTGTGCTGCAACAATAACAGTAACACATTATTTTTTTCACTAAGTGAAATGGACATGCATGAACAAGTGAAAAGTGCCAATCATGTGACTCTCGTGGACATTGCCTGAGAGTTGGCAGCCCTGCACGTGATATTATCTGTACCAAGTTACATGCACTTGTGCATTTAGGGCTGATTGCATTGTATAGAATATGTATTTAAATATAGCATAACGGTCCATGTACCATTCATTCATTTGAATTTCAATTAATAATGAAAAAAACAATAAAATGGAAAAATCATTTGCTATTTCATGATTTGTTTTTCAATGTCCAACAAAAAAAACAGATTTTGACTTCTTTTTCAAATATTTCATTTAGTGCGCAGGTTAAAAAATAGAACATTTAAAAAAAAAAAAAGTCTCTATCCTTTTGTAATTTTGATATTTCATCTCTCTCATTTCTGTGCCCCGGTGTTGCACCGAAATCTGTGACCATCAGAATCTGTGACCGCAGGGGGCGATGTTGCACATTGTCTGCATGTGTGTGGTCATCAGCAGTGGAGAAGAAGAGTATTTATGCTAATGGCATTCATCGGCATAAACTTCCAAAGATACTCTACAACGGCTATGATTCTATGGATAATTTCGCCCAAAACTTTTGTCGCTCTGTCTGTGATCCATGGGTAACTGCTGTTTGCTAAGAAACCACTCGTGACCATAACAACCATCCCAGTCCTTATCTGGCTTTGGAAAGTAGATAGCCTTCAGCTAGATGTTGTAAATTACTTTAATTATAACAACGTTTTGTGTGATAATGTATGCACTGTTTATTAAATGAGTAAACATTTACACAGGTGCTCTGTTGTTGCCTCAATTATTTGGACAGATGTGTTTCTATTCCAAAGTTCAACTGTAAAGCGTTAGATTCACAGCCATCAGAATATGTGACCTCATTGTATCTGCATAATAATGACTTTAAATCTCAAAACAACTGTTTTCAATACTTCCGATGGCTGTACAGCTATCAGAATATGTGTCCTCTGTGTTTCTATCTCTGATGATCCCAAATACAAATATATGTATCATCATTAATGTGAGAGGATGACAGAAGTACTGTACTTTTTCAGTACTTTGAACTTTTAGTACCATGCTACAGACCCTTGCCATTCAGCTTGTGGAAGTTTTACAAAGATATGTTAAAATGTGTGATTCAACAGCAGCATCTATTTAAAAAAAATCAGCGACATTGTTGCTATCAACCACCAACTTTGCTGTGGTAAGTTTAGTTGAAAGGATAGTTTGGATTCTTTGAAATGGGGTTGAATGAGGTACTGATAGCTGCAGGTTTCAGTGTCTGCAAGTCACCTAAAATAGATAGTAGTCAGCATGCCCCTAGTTTGGAGAAGCAGACACCGTAAAAAAAAAAAAAAAAATCTGTTTATGTGTACTCTGTAAGTAGAATATTTTCACTGCTTTAACTTGCTGTCAGACAGCCTTTCCAACTGCAAACCGTTATTATATAAGCCAAATATCACTCTCTCCGAAGCAAACAGAGTCCTTTGGAAAAAAAAACAAACAAAAAAAACCAGCAAATTTACTTCATACCAGTTGAGGCAGCAGTAGACCAGCATTTCCTGTGCTCTGCAAGGAAAAGGCTGTCTGACAGCAAGGTAAAGCAGTGGAAATATTATAAGTATAGCGTACACTTACTGATATACTGATACCACTGATGTTGATTTTGTTTCGATAGCTACAATGTCCACAGCAGTTTATTGCTTAACTTCCTACTCTGATGCTCCTGCTGCTTCTCCAAAATAGGGCTGTGTTAATGGCCATCTACTGTAGGTAATACACTGACCATGGATAAGAGTAAGTAAGTAAGTAAGTAAGTAAGTAAGTAAGCAAGTGCCACATACAACCACACTTCAAAAAATACTAACTATCCCTTTAAGAAGTTTTCTTCAAAGAAAAAAAAAAAATTCCTACACACACTCATCACTTTTGTTTTGATTTATAAATAAATAGGGCATTTATTCCTTGCACCAAAAAGAGAGTGAGACCAAGCATGTGTTTGCGTGTTGCTTTCCACTCATCTTAAGTAGCAAGTTCTGCCAAAGAACACCAGCAACAATATGTTGGCTGTTGGCTGCAGAAAAAGGGAGCTAAAGCCATAGAAAACTCCAATCCACAGACCAAAATTATCTGAACTGGTGAACTGTACTGGGGGAGGTATATTTTCTTATTCATTTTGGATGAACTCCTCCATAAAATATCTCCAAGCACAAAATAAAATATTCTACAAAGTGTATTATGCATAAAATGATTAGGATCAGCTATGCAATCATACTCTAAATGCTGAATTTACACTGAGAAATATTACTTTTTAAGATCTATTTCCTGCAGTTACTATTACTTACCAAATTTATCTAAAAAATGTTGTGTCATCCCAGGAAAAATGGGCTGGCCTCTCAGTGCTGCTGTCTTTCGGTGTGACACAGTGTCGGATGTCTAAAGAGTATCCAGTGGAAAATACACAAGCATGTCAATTAGTATTATGCTGTAGTGAATTACCTTCAAGGTTCAGTGCTTGGACCAATTCCATTCGCTCTATATATGCTTCCCTTAGGTAACATCATTAGAAACCACTCTGTAAATTTCCATTGTTATGCGGATTATACACAATTGTATTTATCGATAAAGCCAGAAGAAATGGATCCATCCACTAAACTTCAAAAATGCCACAAAGATATATAAACCTGAATGTGCTTTAATTTCCTGATGCTAAATTCAGACAAAACGGAAGTTATTGTTCTTGGCCCCAAACACCTTAGAAACTCTTTATCTGATGATATAGTTTCTCTGGATGGCATTGCTCTGGCCTCTAGCACTACCGTAAGAAACCTCAGAGTAATATTTGATCAAGATGTATCTTTTAACTCCCATATAAAACAAACATTACGAACTACATTCTTTCATCTGCATAATATTGCAAAAATTAGGCCTATCGTGCACCAAAAAGATGCAGAAAAATTGATCTATGCTTTTGTTACCTCTAGGATGGATTACTGTAATTGAACTCTCCAGCTGATCCAGAACATGGTGGCATATTTACTGACAGGGACTAAGAAAAGAGATCATATGTTTTAGCTTCTCTGACTAGACTTAAGACTTTCCCTTTTTGATAAAGCTTATAGTTAGGGCTGGCTCAGGCTTGCCTTGAACCAGCCCCAAGTTTGGCTGACATACGCCGAGTCTGCCAGGAGACCTCCTATGATACACAGAGCAACCTCTCTCCTTCCCTCATCCTATTCTTGCATATCGTTAACTCTGCTTTTTCTCTGGAGCCTTTGTGCCCCACTGTCTCGCAGGTTTACTTGTATCGCAGCTGTGCCTAGATGGTGTGTATTCTGCAGATGGTGAAGAAGGCAGACCTAGTGACTATCTTTGGGAAGCAGAAGCTTGAATTTGCCCATGTGGTAGCATTGTGTTGTGCAATAGATGTTTTACAGAAGTAATTTCATGTTTGCATGCAGCTTATTGATATTAAATAAGGGTGCATAAAGCAAAGTACTACATACTGAAGTTAATTTCAGCCTAAATTGCATCTGTTGACAATTCCTGCAATACAAATGTGATGTAGTATTCTCGACTGCCAACAAAAACAGGAAAAAAAACCTTTTATAAATGTGTAACAATTTCTGTAATAAAACATTACTTGAATCATGTAGCCAAGAAATTTGTTTAATGATACAGAAATATGTATATGTATAAGCTTTACAGGTAATATGAATTTTATCATTGCAGACTACCTTATTAAAGTTATGCAGTGTAATGCCGAAGTGGCTATAGCTATAAGAGTACAACAGTTACATATGAAACAGCTGCAGTGATCACTGTGTTGTGGTTGTCACTTGAACATTTCCACAGCAACAATGAAACAAACTTGTGCCCTCACAGACTTGACATGATGACAATAGACATGTCACAGTACAACTGAAGTCCATGAGGGCTCAGTCTACAAGTCTAGTGAGGGGACACTTAGATTCAGCCACAGTCTCTTTCTATAATATATTGGCATCACAGGAGTCAGACTGACAGATTTTAAATGTCACGATGAGCTTAATAGATTTCAGAAACCAGGGGTAGCAAAAAGCATAGATCACTGGGTTGAGACTAGAATTGAAATAGAACAGCCAGGTCTCTATGGGCACAGAGGTCACACCAAACAAGCTGTCCTGGCCTGCAAGAGAGGAAGAGAAATACGGGCAAAGGCATGTCAGAAACATAACTACAACCACACCAAGAGTCCTGGCTGCTTTCATCTCAGATTTCTTTGCAGTTACTTTCACTGAACGCTGAAGTGTGACTGCAATATGAGACCGCATGGCACGAGCCTGAGACACAGCCACCACAAATACTCTCATATACAGAACTATAATGACAGTGACAGGACCAATAAAGGTTAAAATAAGGTCAGCAATTCCTGCGATGTAGTTAATGACAACCACACACTCTCCAGAGCAGGAATTATACCTGCCTGGTTGCCTTAAGTTATCCATCATTATAAGACTATTGTATAAAAGAGAACAGATCCAACAAAGACAAATACAGATTTGAACTCTTGTCACAGTTACTATACTGGGGTAATGCAGAGGATCACAAATAGCTACATAGCGATCAACTGATATGAGCACCATGTTTCCTACTGAGGCAGTGGTAATAATATATGACAGATACAGATGCAGGACACACATGATGTCACCGAAGAACCAGCAGCCATCTGTGAGGAAAATCTCAAAGAACATGTGGAGGCCCACGATGAAATCTGAAACAGCCAGAGAGAGGAGGAGGAGGTTGGTGGGGGTGTGGAGCTGCCTGGATTGAAAGAAGAGCATCATGCATCACTGTTTGAAGTAGTAGCATGAATTCCAATTCCACTGTAACATGTAGCAGATATAATACACAAGTAAAATGTAACAGCAGTATAAAAAAAATCATGATCACTTAATTGTCCTGACAATGTCTATTTACTTTTCAATGAACAATTGAAACAATTAATTTCTGTATGTCTATCATTTTAATGGATTATTAGTATTTTGCTACTTGAAGTGTGAGATGGAGATGATGACCAGCAGGTTGAGAATCACAGTGAACAGAGAGATGAAGGACAGAAGACTAAAAATAAGCACAGTCTCAGTGAGTGGACGCTTTGGCTTCCTGCAGGAGGAGTTGAGGAGTTGTGGAAAGCAGAGTTCACTTTCTTCCAGGGTCTCCATCATCAGAGGTAAAGGATCAGACGAGAGTCTGCTGAGCTGTGGCAGTGTTGTGACCAAACCTGGCTCACATGCAGCTAATTTATCACTTTTCTCCACTTAACACCTTTATCCCTTCTGGCCTATAACAGGTGTGGCCAGTTGTGTCCAGCCACTCACAAACTGAGCTTCAAACAATAGTTGTACCACTTTGGAGGGTGACATCATATCACAAACAAACACAAACACTCATGAACTCCAACGTCTAGTAAGACGCAACAATAGCGAACAATTTTCATGGGCATTTTGCTACTTTGACTCAGAGGGACATTCTTTGTTTTTCACAGTCCTTATGAAATCAACCTTCACATGCGTGTCAGGAGGGAAAGATCAACTAATCTTCGGATTTCACATGTTTCAGAATGTATTTCAGAGAAAACAGATTTAACCCAAACACTGACAACTGACTGAGTTCCACTTTTTTTGGGTTGGGATACTTCTGTCCACAATTTCCTTCCCTCAGAGAGGATTTCAGTCTGTCCTCTTTTTGAAATGCTGATTCATCAACCACCACTGGGGCTTTCAAACAGTGAAAGGGTCAAAGACAAATGTTATTTGCAGTCATATCTGTATGGAAATGTAAAAATTGTGCATATATCAAGTTTCCATAAGTAAGATATATGTAGGGTTCTATGCAGCAGTGGTTCCCAACTGGTCCAGCCACAAGTCCACATTTATTCTTAGTTATTAGTTCAAGGTCAACACAGTTTTATACATTCAGCATCATACTTACAGTCCATTTAGAATGGATCCACGACAAACTTTTGGACCACAACCAACCAGTTAGGGACCACTACTATATAAGTTTCTGCGGTTATATAAGGTTAGTACATATTTAGCACCCTCAAAAGGTTCTAGAGTTTATAGAATAATTTCAAGGATTTATTTAAAAAATCCCCTGGGGTTCTTTGTTGCTAATCAAAATAGTTCTATATAGAACCTTTTGAAGGTTTAATCAATATCCCAAATCTTTTTTTGCCTTTTTGCCTTGGTTGGACACATATTTTGATAATTCTGCAGAATTCAACAATTGCTGCAAATTTAAATAAAATAACCAATAGCCTATAATATTTGAGAATTTAGTGACATACAGTAAGCCCTTTGTGCATACCAACCTATTTTAGATTGAAGAAAAAGAAAGGAGAGGTGGTTTCAAATTGACTGTATTGGTAATCAAAAATGAGTTGCACCATATTAAAACATCACTATACACAATGATCAATATTTGACATTACACTATATAAATCAAATATTACAGTAAAAAAGACACTCCATGCACACACAATAATTAAAATATAAATATAATTTTAAAATATCTTTGGATTATCCTCACAATTTTAAATGACCAATACATATGAGTAAATAGAGTAACAAATTAAAATGAACCAGCAGAAACAAAAATCAATGGGCTGAAGATTTTTAATCATGGCAAACATTTTCTTGAAAATTACTATTTACATACTGCAAGTGACATATTCACTGTGAAAGCTTAATGTACATTTTGAGCACTGGAATAGACACTTTTTCTTACCATTCCCTAGTTTTAAAAACTTGGGTGGATAAAAGGGTGGTGTGTCTTCCTCAAGCCTGGGCCCTCTACCAGAGACCTGGGAGTCTGAGGGTTCTGAATAGTATCTCAGCTGTTCCTAGGACTGTGCTCTTCTGGACAGAAACCTCAGATGTTGGACCTGGAATCTGCTGGAGCAACTCCGATTAACACTGGCACCACTGTCACCTCTAGTCCCCACATCTTCTTTGTCAGCCTAGATGTTGGGTTTCAAGCCTTTCACATATCCCACAACCTTTGGATATAGCCCCTTTCGCGGGAATATCTAATAGTAGCATTCCAACAGCTCCATATTCTCTGCTCCAGTCCATCTATGTCTTGTTCCAGTAGCCTATTTCTCATAAGGTTGCCCTGGTTCCTCAACAACGGACACAGATCTTGTTCACCGGAGCTATATCTGAACCAATGTGCACATCCTGACATTGGAAGTTGTCGAAATCTAGTGCTTGGACAGTGACTTGCGATGTCAGAAACCAACAAAATAAAAAGTGTCCTGTAATGTCAGCATGATGCGTGGCCGGTTGCTGTTATACTTTGACAGTGGCCAACAGTGTAGGGGGAGACGCAGCAAGACAAGGACGAAAGTTAAGGCGGCGGAAGTCCAAATGGGGTGGACAGGAGGGGTGGTGAATGGGTCCAACAAACACCCAACTTTCCCCAGAGAGAGCGGTGGTTGCTTCCCATAAGATTGTAAAGCCAAACACTGTTCTTTTTTCCTAAACCCTTGTGCCCTTTTTATGTTACAAGGTTCAAAGTTTTAGTTCTTGATTTTGAAGTAAACCAAAAGTACTCAAAGTATTCAAATGACAAAACTTTTTTTGTAATCAAATGGATTACATTACAAAATGTCCGTGTAATTTCTTTTCAGTAGCTGACAACATTTTAAATAATCTCACCGAACCCTGTTACCTTTCTAATAGTTTCCTATTTCTATTACTTACTGAAGTCATTTTCATATACTAGCTTTACTGACTCTGTACTTTTGACTGTAATTGCTCTTGCACAGTTTCTATGATTACTACTACTCCAATTTTGTTTTTTACAACACGTACTATTCATTTATTACTTTCTCTATCAGCACTTATTTCTGTCCTTGTTTTGCTGCAATAACTGAGCCTCTTTGGACCTCACCAAAGCCTTATCTTATCTTATTATCCTCTTAAAGGAAGTGCACCTGTTAGTTCACAGTGACATAAACTTTATTTTGCGCAGATCTGATTTTAAGGCCACCATGTAAACCAGAGTGTTTAAGTCTTTATTAATGTATTTATGAATAAGTCTAACTCCTTTTGTGGACAACAATAAGTGGAGGCTGCTGTATCAACAGAAAATGAATGACAATATGGAACACAGATGTATTAAGATAAAATATGTCTTCGTGGGAGAATTGTTTACAAATACTCTACATAGATAGACACTTAAAATGTCTTGGTAGCCTTGTAGAATCAGATTAGTTTGTTGTAAAATTATTATATATTTGTTTACAGTTTAAAAATACTGAATAAGGGTGCAAAGTGTTACTTGGAAAGATTAATTCAGCCTCATAGTTGTTCATGGTGGCAATGCCAAGACTAGAGGACATTATTATAGTTAGCCTAATTTCAGAGTAAATCTGGAGGCTATTTCTTCAGTATTTGACATTGACTAAGCTCTCCGACTGTCAAATAACTTACAGCAGTCAGAAGTTTTGACTAATGTCCAATGCCCAATAACAGGGCAACAGTCCAAAGAGAAGACAAAAAAGAGGTAGTATATTATTGGTATTTACTCTGTATGACACGACATTAAGAGAATGAAGAGAAGATGAAATGTGATCAGTTCTGCAGATTTCTGTGACACACACTGCATCAAATGCAAACTGCATATTTTACATTTGTCTGGATTTTAAGATACATTAGCATAAAAAAAAACTTCATTCTTTCCCCAAAGAACAAGTGAAATGTTAATGACTACAAAGTCTCTTTCTACAGTATGTTGGCATCACAGGAGTCAGGCTGCAGTATCTTAAATGTTACAATGAGCTTAATAGATTTTAGAAACCAGGGGTAGCAAAAAGCATAGATCATCGGGTTGAGACTAGAATTTAAGTAAAACAGCCAGGCCTCTAAGGGCACATAGGTAAAGCCATACAAGCTGTCCTGACCTGCAAGAGAGGAACAGAAATATGGGCAAGAGCATGTCAAAAACACAACTACAACCACACCGAGAGTCCTGGCTGCTTTCAGCTCAGACTTATTTGCAGTCACTTTCACTGTGCGCTGACGCGTGACTGCTGTAATATGAGACCGCATGGCACGAGCCTGAGACACAGCCACCACAAATACTCTTACGTACAGAGTTATGATGACAGTGACAGGAACAATAAAGGTCAAAATGAGGTCAACAACTCCTGCGATGTAGTTAAGGGCAAACATACACTCTCCAGAGCAGGAATTATACCTGCCTGGTTGTTTCAAGTTATCTTTCAATATGAGACTGATATAAAGAA
>JAPZEB010057358.1:0-10248 GCA_029783705.1 Chaetodon striatus
GAGGTCGCGCTGCTGACTCCCAAGGTGGTCCTGAGAGCTCAAGTCCTGTCTCACATGTGTCCAAAAGGTAACCTGGACGGGAGACAGGGCATGAGCTCTCTATTGCATTCATGTTGGGGGGAAAAAAGCCTCACGCCAATTTTTTCCCCCAACATGAATCCTATTTGATGTCACCTAAATGGGACTGACCCTTCTGTAGGTTGAAGTGAAGGGCTTGGAGATGACTTTGCCCAGACTGGAGAAGAACCTCCTGATGGTGTTGCGCGTCTCCGGTGGTGTCATAATATGACGTGCAAAAATGCAGGCTACACGATCCAATTCTAGTTCTTCTCCATACAATGAAACCAGAACCAGCTCTGCAGAGCCGCTGAGTTCACAAAGGTCTTTGAAAACCACCTTGTCGAGGCTTTCAAAAGTTTTCAGGCTGATATTAAAATCCGCTCCCTGGACTTTGGCCCATATGCTTTCAAACAGGCGGTTGATGATGACATGGGGCTTGTCACATTTAATGTTGACCTTCGATTTCTTGAAGAGCCGTGTGACCAGCTTCTCAACAAGTATCAGGACAGAGAGTTTGTTTTTCTCGGTCTGTGAATCCTCGCCTGCTGTTGAATGCAGCACAGGTTCAGCTGCAGGTGCTGGTGTGGCTCTTTCCTCTGATTTCATAGAGTCCGTCTTTCTGCTCACAGATGGGAAGTTGAAAATCTTATCATAGTCCCTGAGGTCAATGATCTTCAGATCTACACTTGTTGCTATCAGAAATAACTGTGCATAGTCCATGAATGATGTGATCATGGAGCTAGCGTGCCTGATCATGTCAGTCAGTCTGGGAGTCTTTTGATGCCTGAACTGACTGTTTACAGTCTGGTTTGAGCAGGTGGGGGACTTGATGCTTTCAGAAACCTCATCAAACGTACTTTCGGTGAGGCTCTGTGAACTAATATCTGGATCTTCCATGTCAACGCCCAGAGCTTTAGCACAAGCCTCAGGGACTTCATTGCCCATCACGGACACAACACGCTCCTCAGATACTGTGTGATTTCCTTCCACATTTGCCAAAGTGGAGTCAGTCAGGTAAACCCCATTATCTAAAAGCATCTCCGCCAACATATCTTTGATGACATCATCACTTTCCCCGTCCTTCAGCATTTGGCGCTGCACTCCTGACAGCTGCTGGAAAAAGCGGTCTACAAATGGACGAACTTGGTCCACTCTTAACTGGGATGTTTCTGCTCTCCCTGATGTTGCCATGATGATGATTTTTTTTCTCAAAAGTCTCGATTGAAAAGTCACGGTGCAGTCTGTGAGTTGAACCTCCAGAAGTGTGTCCTCAACAATTAACAGTAGCTCTCGCCTTTCAGACAGGCACCTATATTTCCTAGAAACAAAAATGTGTGTTGTGTTGTCACAAAGGCATGTTTTAGAGATCAAAGACATTCCAAAACATGACATCATCAATGCAATACTCCACACACTAACCCCTCCCCCAGAGCAACTGCAGCTTAGCAACCGTTGCTAACCATTGGCCATCACGGCCATTTTAAATGTTTTCAAATATATATGTCATAGAACTTTGGTGAATTAAAAGTTACAGTGCTGCTGGTTCCTGACTTTTCCTAAAATGTCTGTATTTTTATTTAAAACGTCTTTTAAGCAAATTGGACAAAGCCATTGAAAATGTGATCACTCCAACCACAGGCGGTCAGAATGACCACACGGAATTTGCCCCTGATGAAGTGATCAATTTTTTGCACCACAGCAGTAGATGCATCTTGGTTGCTAGGCAACTATCACTGCCTCTGTTAAAAGTCAAACTCCCACGATCCCACAATCTGACATTCCTACGGGCCGTAGTGGGCATTTTTTTTGTTGCCTCAGTGGTGCTAGAGAGCACATTTTGGGCTAATTTTTGCATTTTATAACATTTTTCGCCAGGCCTGATATGCATGCCAATTTTGGTTAGCATTTGAGCATGTAAAACCAGCTCAACTGTAGGTCTAAAGTTAACCCTGGATCCCAGTTCAAATTGGAGTTTTGAGTTTTTATGTATAGAAAGCTTTGTGCATGTGGCTGCTGGTTTCTGTGATACCAATATCAAAAATCTTTATTCTTATCCTAAGCAGAGATAAGAAAGGATTTCAGGACTAGGACGTTAATGTAATGAGGCCCCAGACTCCTGGAACAGGTAAATGGAATTCAGCCATTATTAATGTTATTACTGTAATTAACCAGCCAAAACACAACTAAAGTTTACTGTTGTCTGTTGATATCATTGTCATATAAACAGGATCTTACTCAGTGATGAAAAATGTGACAACATCCGCTCAGCAGTCAAACAGACTAATACTGATCATTGACACGTTGTAAGAGAAATCAATTGATTCAATATTTTGAAATCTTTGACAGAGTCTAGTTTTTTCTTTTGAAACAGAACCTTGCTACAAAGGGTAATACCAGAAAAACATAGTTTAAGTATCAAAAGCAAACTTTCATGCTAAAAAAAACTGCTTTTCACATGAAAAAGAAACAAAAGAACAGTCTTTTCTCTGTGTTTTCTACACAAAACCTTTAACCTGAGTGAAACTGAATCAACAGGTCAGTCTGACTTGAATATCTACAGCTATGACAGATAATGACAAGAGAGATAAGATCAATTTTGTTATTTTTATTTATGCGTTTGTTGTGTTCTAATTGTAAAACATAAAGCCATGCAGCTTTTGCTTTTGCTGCATGGCTTGAAGAAAGCGGGAGAACCGGAGCACCCGGAGAAAACCCGTACCACCAAGGTAGACAACACACAAACTCACGAAGGCTCAAGACTGGAAATGGAACCCTCACCTGTGAGGTCGCGCTGCTGACTCCCAAGGTGGTCCTGAGAGCTCAAGTCCTGTCTCACATGTGTCCAAAAGGTAACCTGGAGGTAACCTGGACAGGAGGCAGGACATGAGCTCTCTATTGCATTCATGTTGGAGGAAACAAGCCTCACGCCAGTTTTCCTCCAACATGAATCCTACTACATGTCCCCTAAATGGGACTGACCCTCCTGGAGGTTGAGGTGAAGGGCCTGGAGAGGACTTTGCCCAGACTGGAGAAAAACCTGCAGATGGCGTTACGCTTCTTCGGTGGTGTCATAATGTGATTTACAAAAGTGCAGACCACAAAATCCAAGTCTTGTTTTCCTAGACGCAGTGAAACCAGAACCAGCTCTGGACAGCCACAGGATTTACAAAGGTCCTTGAAAATGACCTTGTCCAGACTTTTAAAAGTTTCTGGGCTGATATCAAAGTCAATTCCCTGGACCTGGGCCCATACCCTTTGGAACAGGCGGTCGCTGATGATACGGGGGTCGTCACAATCAATGGCGACCTTCGATTTCTTGAAGGCCCGCATGACCAGCTTCTCAACAAGAACCCGGACAGAGAGTTTGTTTTTCTCTGTCTGTAAATCCTGGCCTGCTGTTAAATCCAGCACAGGTTCAGCACCTGTCTCAGGTACTGTGACTGCAGGTGCTGCAGGTGCTGGTGTGGCTGGCTTAGTGACCTTTAAAGCCTTCATCACATTTTCATAATGGATGCCAGCCTGATAGGTCATCCACCACTTCAACAGAACCTGAAAATGCCACACTGTGCGGTTTGTGGCGTGGGTGATGTTGTTGGCCAGTGATTCTTTAAATGGTCCCATCTCTGGATTCAGCCCCTCGGCAGTGTAATCATGAAGGAGCTCTACCAGTGCCTCTGTGAAAACCAGGTCTTTACCATCAGCAATACACTCCAGTCTTTTTAAGACACTTCCAGTCGGCTGCTCCTCACCACCCTCTGGTTGAAGCAGTTCGGTCACACTGTCAGCAAAGGATTGCAGTGATTCACTGCTTTTCCCTCTGCAGCAGGGGAAGAATTTTCCCTTCAGCTTCCTTGCAGCCCGGAGGATTGACTGTTTGGCATACTGAACAGCCACCAGTGTCTTTATTTTGCAAGACATGTGACATTTCTGGCTGGTCTCCTCTGTGGTTTCTGGGCTTTTATTTGCCCAGACTGCTGGACCAGTGAACTCACTGATGTTGCTCACAACACTGTCACTCTCCTGCTTGGAGTCATGTAACAGAACGTTACGCTCAGCATCAGTGGCATCATCCAGCAAACTGTCGATGAAGTCACTCAGCTCCTGGGAAACAACTTCCTGGGCTTCAGATAGTTTATCTTCAGAGCTGTCTTTTGAGTGCTTTGTGTCCATCTCAGGGCTCCCTGTCTGTGCTGATGATGAGCTGGTCTCATCATCGCCCTCAATGTCGACCAACTCTTGACATGTTGATGATGAGTTGGTCATATCATCGCCCTCAGTGTTGATAAGAAGTTTCAGCTCTTCACGTGCTTTCGATGGTTTTAAACATGATCTCACCTTGACCATGAACGATTTTATCATAGAGCTGGTGTGCCTGATCATGCCAGTCAGTCTGTGGGGGGGAAGCTTGTAAGACCTAAACATATCACTCGCGTCTAGGCTTGCACGGATGGAGGAGTTGACGCTTTCAGAAACCTCCTGAGACATCATTCTGGTGAGGCTCTGTGCACTCAGATCTGGGTTCTCAACATCTACACCAAGAGCCTGAGCAAAAGCCTCAGGGACTACATTGCCCATGGTGGACGCAACGTGCTCCTTGGTTACTGTTTGATTTCCTGCCACATTTGATAATATGGAGTCAATCAGGAGAACCAGCAGATCCACAAGCAGCTCCGCCAACATAATCGTGGTGGCATTATCTTTTCTACCTTCTTTTAGCATTTGGAGCTGCTCTCCTGACAGCTGCTGGAAAAACCGGTCCACAAACGGACGAACCTGGTCCAGTCCTAACTGGGCTGTCTCTGCTGTCTGTGCTGGTTCCATGACGATGATTTTTTTCCTAAAACGTCTTGATTTAAGAGTCGCGGTGCAGTCTGGGAGTTTAACCTCCAGAAATGTGTCCTCAACAATTAACAGCTAAGTGGTGTGTGACGTGCTATAGAAAGCTGAGAACTGGGTTGTATTTACTTTTTCCAAAAATGTGTGTTGTGATGTCACAGAGGCATGTTTTAGAGATCAAAGACATTCCAAATCATGACATCATCACAGCAACCCTCCATACACTAACCCCTCCCCCAGAGTGACTGCAGCTTAGCAACCGTTGCTAAGCGCTGGCCATTGTGGCCATTTTAAATGTTTTCAGGTGTATATGTCACAGAACTTTGTTGAATTAAAAGTTACAGTGCTGCTGGTTCACAAAAGCCATTGAAAATGTGATTATTTCTACCTCTTCCAGCCACAGGCGCTCATAATGACCACACAGATTTTGCAGCCAATAAATTGATCAGTTATTCATGCCGCGGCAGATGCATCTTGGTTGCTAGGCAACTATCACTGTCTCTGTTAAAGTAGCCATGAATTCATTTACAGATCTGATTTTTCAGGATCTGATCCTTCAGTAAGTGGAGGTAACTGGAGGAATCTATAATGTGTGAACGGAAGAGAGGCCTGCTGATGCGGCCTGGAAACTGATTCAGGAAATGGACAGCGCTAATTCAGATGGCGGTGATCAATCTGATGAGGAAGAGGATGTAGGTGACTCATCCTGGGTTGAAGAGAAAGTTTCATCCTCATCCTCATCTGAAAGTGATTCTGAGTATATGGTGAGGAGGAAGAGAAAATGCCAACACTCATCAGAGACAGATCACTGAGATCTGATGCAGATGAGACAGTAGGGGAGACAGGGGACGGTTGAAACACTTTCAGTACCCACAACTATCTGGATATGTGTGTTATAGCCCTCACATTTGGAAACCAACTTCTTTACAACCTTTTTATTTTATTTCTATTTCTACACAACAGTGACAAAGACGAGCAGCGCAGAGAGGGACAGAGAATCCATTGGGCTTATTTGGAGCCTTTATGAAAATAAAAAATGAGGCTGTACAGAACACATTATACATACATTTATAGTTCATGATATTTGGGAATGTGTGTGAGAACAGAGGTCACTTGTGTTGACTGTGAAGCTTAAATAGCCAAGCAAGCTATTTATGTAATTAGTTCATAAACAATTTGAATTATGTTATAGTTTTGTTGTTCTGTTAGCACTGACTTTGTTCTTGGCTCTTGTCTTTGTTTTAGAAAAGCTCATTTGAAAAATGTTGAATTAAACTTGTTGATATTTACATTTTTGTGTCATTTAATTAGATAAAAATAAAGGAGTTCTACCACAATAAATGCGTTACCCTCTCAGACCGACAGTGGCTGTTGCGTGCTGTCGGTGCCAGTTTCTTTTGGTCTGAACAAAGATCGTGTGTGAAGAACAGGATGACTTAGGCCATGTTTATATGAAAGCAATCCGCTGAAAACAGAATCGTTTCTCATTTTCCTTTTGAAACAGGTCCGCTTTCAGATGATGTTTTGATGACAATCTCCGTGCACATGGATCCGCAAAAAATGACTAAAAGACGTACTCGGTCAGAAATTCGATTTTCTCTTCTGCATGTATACTCAGACAAGACGAGAAGTCCAACTTGACTGATTCGCCGAGCTATGAGCTTAGCTCCACCACTGCCTGCATGGAAACGTACTGAGTGAGTAAAGCTGTTTCATGCTACAAAAAATTTATGTTTTTCCAGCAATCTTATTTTTAGGTGATTAAACACTAAAGAAAACATATTTATTGTATTACATTTCATTTCTGCCAATATATCCCCCCAAATCCTCCATACTGGAGCTTTCAGACTTTTTACAGAGTCAATATTGATTGTAATGTACGGTGATTATATTATATGCTGTTTGTGACATCATGTCCCAATAAATCCTCCACACTGGAGCTTTAACAAACCTTTTGTGTCTCTAATCTGTGTGCCGTTTGTCAGGACTGTGTATTCTGTGCTGGAGCCTCGTTCCTGTCGGACAGGTTACAGAGCTGGACTGTACCGTCTGTGCTGCTGCAGCTTGCATAACCTGCAGGCTTCCTGTTTAACAGCCAGCAGCACGAGGCTGTTTCCAGGACAGAGGCAGAGGTGCAGAGAGCATCACTGACTCAGGATCAGCTGTCAGAGCTTTCTGGTCTCTCACTGAGACGCTGCTGCTCTTTCTGTTGTTACACAGCAACCTGATGACCTCTAAAAACAGCTGCTGATTTAGGAAACATCCACGCCTGCGCACAGAAACACGCAGGTCCACTACTGTCAGGATACCAAAAATAAGACTGTCTCATTTCCGGGCGTGATTTTCAGAATAAAGCCAAACACGTGTCGTAACATCCTGTGAGTGTTGCATGACAGCCTGTGTCACACGCTGCTGAGAAGAATGTGCACGACTTTGTCTTTGTCCTTATTTTTATTCATTGTTTTAATTTTGAATGTTGTTTTTACATTTGTAATGTATCGTTTGTTCAAATGCCGAAAAATCAGTGGAAAGTTTAATCATGTAAAAAAATATCATTTCAACTTGTGATGTTGCACATTGTATATATTATATTGTATATATTTTTCTTATTCATTATTTACTTATACAATTTTTTAAATTGTGGCATTATACGCATTTTTAATTTTTTAAACTTTACACACTAGTTTTTTTCCTCCACATTGTACTGTGGCATAAGGCCCATATTCTTTTTTTTTTTTTTTTTTTTTACACACTTAACATACTTGGCACATTATACATACCTAAAATTCTATTCATATTTTGAATACTAGTGCTAACATCGTAGCGTAATGCACATATTTAATTATTATTTTATAAGTTTACATCCTTTGTATGTCTTATTTCTACTTCTATAATTCTCTAAACGTTGTGACTGTAACGTATCACAATTTGCCCCCAGGGATGAATGAAGCATTTCTGAATCTGATTTCTGAATATCCAACACATGAACTCGTTTTCTTTTTAATTTTACCAACTAAAGAGCAGACGTAAACATTCTCCATGGCACAATGAAATGTGAAAATGGTGAGTTGAGTTTCAGGGGTGCACGATAATATCGGCGCGTCATTTGTATCGGCTGATATCTGCTTAAAAAAAATTAACTATCAGACTCGTCCAACATGCTTTTATATTATTTAGGTAGTGATCGGCTTGTAGGCCGTCATGAGAAGAGCATACATGTGTAATATGATGTTAATTCCACTACAGAAGAGACCTGATGCTCACTGAAATTATGTAAAGGAAAAAGTGGATATATTGATTTCGGTTATTGACCAAACAAGTTGTTACATATCGTCGTATCGGATATTGGTAAAAAAAAAAATCTGCTGATGGCCCAGAATACCTTGCTACTAATTTATAATACGCCAGCTGTAATTAAAAGACACAAAGGGTCCCTAATGGTTCAATAAATCGCCCTCAGCAGCTTCTCAACACGTGTTTACTGTCAGTGGGAGCGCGCTTTTATTGTGAAGGCAGACCTTTCTCACTTCCTGTTTGTTATCTCATGTGCCCCTGGTAATCTTGACGCAGCACGAGGGTCTGTTTTTATTCACCATCTCCATGATCCGGGTTTCTGTGTTTACACTCACCATCTCTATGATCCGGGTTTCTGTGTTTACACTCACCATCTCTATGATCCGGGTTTTCTTTCCCGCTCTCTTCTTCTTGGCGACGATGTACTGCGCCAGGACCACCCCGCCGAACAGGGCGCAGACGCTCGCGCTGGCCGCGGCTCCGACCTTCACCACGGCCGTCCTGTCCATGACGGCTCCGCTGCTGCTCCACCGACCTGCCGCCGCCCGGAGAGTCCCGGAGAGTCCCGGAGAGTCCCGTCCTGCCGGTCCTGCCTCGCGTCAACCGGCGCCTTCCTACTGGTGCAGACCCACAGCCAGAGATCCTCTATGCTGGACGGACCGCTCACTCTGTACGAGTTTATTATTTGGAGGACGATGTTAAACAGCAAGGCGAAAAATAATACAGAAAAAATATTAAAAGAGTACAGTTCACTAAACTAACATACAGAGCGACATGTTACACGACTTATATTCAGTTCAGCCATTAAAACCAGACCTTCATTTGTAGGCTAACGTTACGTTACTTAGCAACAACACATATGCTAGCAAACTTGTCACGTAAGCTAACATTAGAGTCCCAGTCTCTCTGAGCGTCAGTTTAAATTAAACTCACCTGAACACCTCTGAGTTCAGAGCTCTTCTTTTATATTTACAGTTAAAAACTAAAGTTAAACTCTCGGTGTGTTTGGCTCCCTGTCCCGTCCTCCCCACACTGCTGCTGCTTCTCTTAGTTTAATGGCGGCTGGCAATCAGCTGTCAGGTGCATCACTGCCACCTACTGACCGGAGTGTAGAGCAGCACATCGGCAGAAATGTAAATAAAATCTAATTAAATAAAACGTCTCTAATATTCCTGTTACTAACTGTGAAATGATTAAATAGACGCCTCTCTACACTCCCTGATGTCTTTCCTCGTAGATTACCTGATGTAATTCTGTGCTTTTCTTCAGTTAGTCTTGTTTTTGACTTCCTTCTTTCTTCATCATATCTGCTGCAATCTATTAGAGCATGTTTGGAGTGTACACAGTTCAGTACTTCTCTATCCTATGTCCCACGCTGCAAATTATTTCCAGGAAGTTACAATAAGTTATCGCAATACTTCACAAATTACATTATGATCACCTCACAGGCTTTTGTGAGGCTTTGTGAAAGTGATGCAACACACTGTGAATGTACAGTCAAATATTTGTCAGTGTATCCTCAGATGTGTAATTCATAATTATCTTTTATGTTTCCACTGCGCAATTTTTACAACTTGTTTTGTACCTTGCAATAATTGGTGCAATAATTCAGCTGCCTCTGAGCAATGATTTAACTGTGCATAGTTCTCAACACTTCCTGAATGTATATATTTATTCAACATAAAATGCACATAACTGTACATACGTCTTGTTGTTGTTGTCTTTATTCTGTTGATGTATGTATTGTAGTAACATTATCACATAATAAATGTTTTATATTTCTGGATGTAACACACTAGTTTATACAGTGAGATGTAGCACAGTGTACACATCTGTTTATTTTTAGACATTTACAAACTTAGCATGATGAAGATATATATTTTACTTTTAATATCTTAAGTGACGGCGTTAACATTGTAGCATAATGCACATCTTTATCTCTGTTTTATTATTTATATATTGTATTTTATGGTGTAGTTTACTGAAAGCTAGCAGAGCAGTGTGCAGCAACTGTACTGTAGGTGGTTGCTATGTTTTGTGACCTGATGTCTCCTTTTC
>JAPZEB010057359.1:0-10245 GCA_029783705.1 Chaetodon striatus
AATTCATATGAAATTTTGTCACAATAAGCATATAAATTATTTACTTACGGCCACAAACATGTTTTGTGAGGTCACAGCGACCTTTACCTTCGACCACCAAATTCCAATTAGTTTATCTTTGGGTCAAACTGGACGTTTGTGCCAAATTTTAGGGGTTAAGACATTGCATTCACTACAATAGGACAATCCAAGGTCATAGTGACCTTGACCTTTGACCACCAAAATGGAATCAGTTCACTGTTGAGTCCAAGTGGACGTTTGTGCTAAATTTGAAGAACTCCCTGAAGGTGTTCTTGAATTGTTGCATTTACAACAATGAGATGTGCCAGGTAACGGTGTCCCTGACCTTTGTCCTATCCATTCATCCATTGTCATCTGCCTATTCAGGGCCAGATCGTGGGGGAGGCGGGCTGAACAAAGCACCCCAGACATCCCTCTCCCCAGCAATGCTTTCCAGCTCCTCCTGGGGGACCCCAAGGATTTCCCAGGCCAGATGAGTCATGTAATCCCTCCAGCATGTTCTGGGTCTGCCCCTGGGGCCTCCTACCAGTGGGACGCCCAGGAGGCATCCTGATCAGATGCCCGAACCACCTCAACTGACCCCTTTCGACACAAAGAAGCTCCTTACCCTATCTCTAAGGCTGAGCCCAGCCACCCTTCTGAGGAAACTCATTTCGGCTGCTTGTATCCACAATCTCATTCTTTCAGTCACTACCCAGAGCTCATGACCATAGGTGAGGGTTGGAACGTAGATGGATCAGTCAATCAAAAGCTCCGCCTTCTGGCTCAGCTAACTCCTTACCATGATGATCTGGTGCAGCTACCGTATTACTTAAGAAGCTATACCAAACCGCTGATCCATCTCACGCTCCATTCTCCCCTCACTCGCGAACAAGACCCTGACATACTTGAACTCCCTTACTTGAAGCAAATCTCCCCTAACCCAGAGGGGGCAATGCACCAATTTCAAGTAGAGAACCATTTGGAGATGCTGACTCTCATTCCAACTGCTCCACACTCGGCTGCAAACCTCCCCAGTGCACGCTGGAGGTCACGGTGTGATGAAGCCAACAGAACAACATCATCTGCAAAGAGCAGAGATGCAATTGTGAGGTCCCCAAACCAGACCCCTTTCTCAACCCGGCTGAGCCTCAAGATCCTGTCCGTGTAAATCACGAACAGGATCTCTGACAAGGGGCAAATCTGGTGGTGGCCGCCACCCACTGAGAACGTGTTTCACTGTCCGCCAAGTATGCGGACGCAGCTTTAACATTGGTCATAAAGGGACCAGATGGCTTGTAGCAGCGAACCCGCTGCTCTCTCGTGTCAAAAGGGGCTAGTTGAGGTGGTTCGGGCATCTGATCAGGATGCCTCCTGCGTGCCTTCCATTGGAGGTGTTCCAGGCACATACCACCAGTAGGAGGCCCTGGGGCAGACCCAGAACACGCTGGAGGGACCACATATCTCATCTGGCTGGAAAGCTTTGCTTGACCTGCTGCCCCTGCAACCCGGCCCTGGATAAGCAGATGAAAATGGATGGATGGAATGAGTTTTATATGAATTTAGTTTAAGATACAGAGACAAGATCTCTTTAGAGAAACAAAACAGAAATGAAACAAACATACTTTGTGGTCTGAGAGAATTAGAGGGTCCAATATGCTCCATCGGAAGAGTTTGTCTGACGGTAGAACAACAATTCTCTACAGCAACTCTATAACTGTGTTATTACATTTCAGTTTGTATTCAGATTAAACTAAAAAGGTACAACATGTCAATCATGGAGCTTTAGACGTGTTGATAGGTGTATTTTTTAAAACTTTGGACAAAGCCAGGCTATTTCCCTCTGTCCAGTCTTTATGCTAAGCTAGGCTAAACATGCCCTGACTCTAATGGTTCAGCTTTCACATCATATTGTTCAGACCATTATAATAACGAGTCAAGTCGTAAAAACTGTTCACATCAGCCTTCAGGTTTCTAAATCTGACTCGGACTATGATGTTTCCCGTTTGGTGAAAACAGCAACAGAACTGTCGACAAACTTGTAACAAAAAGGCCGCCATCACTGTCAGTGCCATCTAGTTTATTTGTGTTTTATTGTCATTACGCAGTACAAGAAAGCGAAATGACACGTAGTTGTAGTCCCTTCCACGCTACACACAAAGAATGAGAGTGAATATAAGCAAAGTGGGTGATATCATATCAAACTATATCATAGCAGCACTAAAAGGAAAAAAGGAAAAATTTATTATATTTACATGGAATATAGTGTTCGTGTGGTGTGATCTTGCCGTTCTGCTGACATTATAACACAAACAAGAAATTGATATTGAGCTTCTAATATTTACCAAAATGTGGAACTACTCCTTTAAACACTGGACAGATTAATAAAGCAGAAAGATCACGCCTTGCAGCATTTTTTGTATCAGCCACACTGACACAGGGGGTTACTATCTCTGATAAATATGAATAATTCAACGAATATCAGTCTATCCCTACTCATAAGTCTACCTGTCCTCTCTGTGATGCCTTCACTGACCTCCTAGTCTTCCAGTCCTCCTGAATCACCCTCTGAACCTCATGCTTTTAACTGGGTCACATGGTTCATGTGTTAGACCAGCAGTACTACAGCATATTACAATCCACTTCACCTCCTGTTTGAACCCAGTTAACAGAAAACACACCATTGTATCACCAAACCAGCGAGGCCTCAGTCTTGTCTCCTCATCCTGGAGCTGAAACCTCCCAGTGGATACCAGTGTACACAGTGTGTCTTACACAGAGAGGACAGAAACCAGTGTACACAGTGTGTCTTCTCCAGAGAGCATAGAAACCAGTGTAAAGACACTGGGAAGGCTGGCCAATGTGGGTCATGCGTTCTCAGAGGGGATTAAGCCGTCCATACAGGAAACACAAAGGATGCTGTAGGAACCTTTAGCAGGCTCTAGGAGGAAACACAAAGGACACTTTGTCCACCACAGTACTGGTATCAGTGTGAACACTTTATGGAGATGGTCTGTTTAAAACAGGAACATAAATAAAGCAGTTAATAAGAAGATAATACTTTTATAGACATAGAGGGTAACAGAGTAAAACACAATACAAAAATCCTATAAGAAATCTGGTGTCACTGAAGGTTCTAATGTCAGAGAGATTGTCATAGTATACTTGTTATTGTATCAGGAAATAATGCAATATTTAAAAGGAAGCAAGCTGTTTTTCTGATTTTATAGGGGTTGTATGTGAAATCCAGAACATATGAAGTGTCTGCATTCGGTTCTCAGCAGCTAGTAGCTAATGCTGCTAAATCAGTAAACCAACTTTTGGACTGCGGTCCAGAAGTGGGTCAAGAGTCCATTCTGAATGGACCGCAAGTGACTCACGAACGTGTCAACTTTGTAAAAAAACACACTTAATTTAAAATACAGTGAATTTCCAGCCCATAGCTTTTATTTTTTATTTTGTTTTCTGCTGTAGAGTCAGTGACTAACGAGCAGCTACTTGACAAAGGCAGCAAACTAGCTCAACAACATGGCCAAACACAAGTATGACACTGATTGTATTAAACTGTGAGGACCTTGAGCAACTGACTAAGGAGAAATCTGGGAAATCTGCTGTGTTCAAATTTTTACTAAAAGTACGAAAGTATTAGTATCAAAATTTAGTTTAAGCACAAAAAGTTCAAGTACTTATTATGCAGAGCAGCCCATTTCAGGGTAATATATATATTATATTGTTGGATCATTATTATTGATGCTTTTGTGTTAAATGTCGCAGCTAGTAGAGGGGGTGCTACTTTGAGTACTTTACTGCTGGGTAGTTTCATTTATAATAAAACATCATAATTAATTAATGGATTAAAATTTGTGTTAATAATCTGAATCTACAGTATCTAATTTTAGCAAATAAATGTTTTGCAGTAAGAAGTACAATATTTTCCCTACAGAAGTAGTGGAGTCAGAGTATAAAGTAGGAGAAAATGGAAAATACTCAAATAAAATACAAGTACATCAAAATTGTATTTAAGTACTTAGAACTTAGTAATCCTTTCTACATTGAGTAACTCTAATTTTCCACCACTAGAGGGCTTGGGTAATTGTGACAGCCTTTCTCACTATTTTCACAACAATTGATGGATTAATAGAGAAAACTGTCAACAGATTAATCCACAATGAAAAAAATAATTACTTAAAAGTTCAAAATGAGCTCCACCTTAACTAATAACAACAGTAAAATCCTGCTTTCATATTAATGCATGAGTGGGAGTAATCTAATATCATATGTGAAAGTATAACAGTCACAAGGGACATTTTTATATTTCTAATATTTAAGTACATTTTCTGGTTATTCATACATATACACACTTTTACTGAAGTAGCATTTTCAATACAGGACTTGTAACAGAGTATTTTCACAGTGAGGTATTAGTACTTTTACTGCACTAAAGGAGCTTAATACTTCCCCTATCACTTTCTGAGGAGTGGAATGTGAAACTGGTGCCACATATTTACCAGTTGAATCAGATGGGTGGAGACTTTTCTATCAGTGCAGCTCAGATTTTAGGAACCAGATGCCAAACTCCATATCAGCCCCAGACCAACAATGTGTTTATGCATACTGAAATCAGCTTTATACTTTACAGAAAACTCTTCCTCATCCTTTTTACGGTTACAGGAAAACAGAATTCTGCTCATATAATAGCTGTATTTTTATAGCATTTTTCAAAATAAAAATCACAAAAGAAAAAAGTTTTTTTTTACTCCGAAATCACGATATGAAAACAGGGATTAGTGTAGAAGTTTTGACTATTTTAAGTTTGAAGACATTTCTTCCAATGTTTATTATGTATAGCTAGTAATAGCTTATCAAAAACACTCTCTGTTCATTTACAATCTGAGAAACATTCTTGTTGCACGAGAGCTCCCCCCTCAGGACAAATACAGTCATTGCATGTAAAATTGTTCAACGTTGAGTGAATCAGAATCAGCACCTATTATGGTAAATAATGGTCACAGTAAAGAGAGAAATAAAAGCAAGTACTGCGGATGTCAATTATTAATCAGAAATTTAAAATTGATGTATACAATAACAAAATAAAGGTAAAATATATATGTTTTAAATGAAAAGACCCACATAGTATGTTACCTGAAGAGGATAAAATATGCAAATGTCCAAAGTATAAAGAATATGTGCAACTTGTGGAGAAAAGAAAGGTAAATGGATATGATCGATACATGAATGATAAATATTCTGTGGTGATGTTCCTGAAGAAATCTGAGGTGGATGTAAGTTGTTCTGTCCTAACAGGAGAGTCATGGAACTGTCAGTCAAACTCAGTTGCACATGACCACACACAATAAACACAAAATAAGTCAGATCACTTACATTATCACTATACGTTCAGTTCTGCCCTCATCTCTTTGGTTCTGGTGCTGGTTTCCTGTCACTGAGGAGCAAGCGCTCGCTTCTTCTACCTCACTCATTTCCTCCAATGTTGGTCTCAGCTTCACCTGTCAGCTTCACCTGCTAACCCTGCATGCTGCCCGCTAACACCACAGCTAACGGTGAGTGCTGCTGAAGCTTTTAATTATAGGAAACCTGGTTGTTTTTTTCAACTTCAGTTGTGAACTGATGAGATTCACACACAATTATTAAATGTCAGTGGCTTCAGTCACGTTTTAGGGACCCTTTATTTGAAGCATAAATGTTTTGACTTGCTGCCCTGGCTGTCACTCAGTGAAGTCTCATTTCAGGTAGTTAAAAATCAGAGCCTCAGTTCTTACTGTCAGTCTCAAACTTCATTACAATTAGAGGTCCATTGAATCAAGTTGATCTTGAACTGGTTCCAAAACATGTGGCTGAGTTGTAAAAACAATTGTAAAAAGTAATTTTAAGTCCTTTATAATTAATAACTGAAGCAGTCAAAGCTGTTACCTAGAGTTGAAGTTATAAACTGCTAATTTCCAACAGCAAATATGTTTTGATAGTAACATGATGACAACACAATTATGTTGTTGTTGTTGTTGTTTTATCAATCTTAATGCACAAATCTTCTATGTAACCATCTTCATACTGAATGTATCTGCAAAACATTCACTCACTATTTAGATAATTGGTTTTCCTACAATATCTGCAAATGGCATCTAATGTGTTATGTTGTGTAATGTTCTTATGCTTCCAGTTAAGACTTAAAGGTTGTGTGTAATGTTTTCCTAAAGCTAGTTATTAAAACATAAAAACAATTTTTAGGTAATGAAGTTTAGCATCCAGCAGCAAAGTCTAACAAATGAGTCTTGACAACATAGTCTTTGTTATAAATCTACATTTTCTCATCATTTCACACCTGAAAGTCTGAGACTTTATGAAAATGAACCAGAGACTTCAAACCTCGAGCATGAATCAGTAATCCAGTCTAACATTAATAATAACTCTAGACTGCATTTAAAGCACCATGTTTTCTACAAATGATGTACTTAAATTTGGCTTTTTGACCAGATTTTGACATTTGGATGTGTTTTTCTTTCAGGTGAGTCTGACAGTGGTTTCCATTCATTTACAGTACCACTCTTACATTGCAGTGAACATCAAGTCAGTTATACATATGATGTGTTACCTCATAACAGTAATGGATGTATTAATGACTAGGATGGTCACCAGCATGAACAGCAAGTTTACCAGCAAAGCCGCTCTATGCTGGTCGCTGATGAGGTGCTAGATATAGTGCCCCACCCAAAAAAAAATCTGATCACGTTGCAGTGACGTTGTAACCTCATATGTATCTACCATCACAGCTCAGCTGCCAGAAGAAAATGTTGGCATTGTAGGTTTCTGCAAACCATGGCTACATCAAATCTGCACATTTTCCATGCCTCAAATCAGTGTTTCTAAAGTGTTGTAGCAAATGAGCTGTCATCGGGAGGTGGAGGGGATGGTGGAAGTTCATGACACCTACCAAGCCACAGACTACTGACCAACCAACAACAAAACTATTTATTTGTCTTCCAGCAACTTTTTAGTCAACAAAGTTTTTTCAACAACCCATTGCTGTTTTTCCAACTGGGTTAGTGCCACAAAAAACAGTTCAGTCAAGACCACTTAAGTCAAAGAGAACTTTATTTCCATTTGCAATTTGATATTTGGTGTTATGGCTCTGTTCTGGGACCTCTCTGCCCTTCCACAAGCCTATATGGAAAGCCAAAGGTGGAGAGAGCAAACCTGTCCACCCTCCTCCCACCTGCGTGGAAAGCTGAGGGCAGAGAGAGCCAACATCTCTGCCCTACACACTCATGGTAGGAAAGCCTGAGGCAGAGTGGCAAACCTCCCTGCCCTTCCATGTGCCTACATGACAGCTTAAGGCAGGGAGAGCAGCAGCAAAGATCCCCCTTCTAAAAAATTAGAAGCTGCCCTAGAGGAGGGTTGCAAACCAGCTTGCAGAGGAAGCAGCAATAGTCGGCAGGCCAGAGCAGTTTAAATAGGGTATCCTGAATGAGATTTGCCAATTGGTTGCATAGAAAAGAATCATGTGATTTATCAGCTGACTTCCCTCTATCAATCAGCAGATCAGGCTGCTTGAGATCATCTGATGTAGCTGAGATGTGAGCTGAGCTTGACATTGTGGCCTGCCTGAACTAACACTGAGCTCAAATTGTTTTTTACCGACACATCACCACTCTTTGACTGGGCATTTTGCCCCAAAAGTCAAGTATTGTAAGTCAAAAGATGATCTTTTCCTAACCAAAACCAAGTGTTTTTGTGCCTAAATCCAACCAAAAGTTAATTACAGCTCTGTTGAAATGTAAAGTTTCAATGTATCTGCTACATAACAATGTACAAATGTAACGTATCTGTGGTTTGCAGGAACATATAATGCCAACATTTATTCTGGTGATAAAGTTGACCACCCGCAGCTATTATGCTCACCTTCCCCAAGCAAGCTGTTGTTGCTTGCCAGCGATATTATTTTTGTTGTCGTGTAGCCCGGTTCCTTGCAGAGAAACCAAGCTCCTGTACCAAAAATGATATCACTAGCAATACAAAAAGTGAGCATGATAGGCTACAAATAAAACATTGTTGCATCATTAACTTACCAGCAGCAACAGGTATTTCTCTAACAAAGCCACAGGATACAATGAGTTCCCTGGCTGCCCAAACATAAATCCCTAGTGGATGAGAAACGATTTGGACTTCAGTTGGCGGATGCGTTCTTTAGCTCTGCATCCCAAATGACAATAGGTGACCAGTAGCTGTAGTATTTAATGGCTTCAGATGCTGCTCAGCCAATCAAGGACTGCATTTTATAACAGATTATTGAATCTTAAACAGCTTTTTTTATGCTGTAATAAAAGGAATGGAAACCATCAGATGCCTGAAAGAGAGAGACATTATTTAAATTTCAAAAACCTATAAGGTGATTTAAAGTGATACCTTCTGATGAGGTCCTGTAAAGTTACATGTTTGTTACTAAGCAAATGAAAATGTATGTTTTAGGTTCATTCATGAGGCCACTGATCATAAAACCTGAATCCTTGTCTTTGCCTCTTTGTTTCAGAGTTCCTGAATGATCCACATGAGACTTCAAACACCTTCAGCGTCTTTAGTCTTCTTTATTTTCTCACAGCTGATTAGTGAAGGAGACGAGCGCTGAGGGAATGAATCAAGTTAAACTGCTCGTTTTTATTTGATTTCTGGGTTTCAGAGCTTTTCAGGCCCGAGCTGCTTGTGAATAGCAAACATCTTTACACCAAAGTGCCTTCAGGAATCTGTGTTTTCACCAGTTCGCTTTTTGTGTTGAGGATTTGAGGATAAAACAAAGGGAGAAATTGGAGGAGTGGCATTAACAGAAACAGTGTGAAGTTATTGTGATTTCAGGACAGAGAGAAAAGTAATGCTTTTGTTAAAAGGTGTTAAAACTACTAAACTGTGATTGAAATGAAGTTTAGTCAAACACTTACAGCAGTAACACTAAACTCTCAGCCTGCTGTTCTTAGAAGAACGTAAGTCGACATAAATCAAACACAAGTTAAACTTCTTCAGTTGTCGGTCGTGTGTTTGAGGTTTTGAGTTCTTCTGTTTGATTTAAATGTTTAAACATGCAATAAAGGAATAAGTGTGTGAAACAAAACAGATGTTTTTTGTTTTACTTGTTCCAGCAAGATTTTTTTTTTCATAAGCGACCAGTGAATTTATTTTGATTTAAATCCACTTCAACGTTTTTTTGTTGTTGTTTGTTTTACATTTCTAGTTCTCAGCTGCTTCTTTTGTTTTTGTTTCCAACTTTACTGCAGAAAATAAGAATATAGCCAATCACATGGCAGCAACTCAACACATTCAGGCATGTAGGCATGGTCAAGACGACCTGCTGAAGTTCAAACTGAGCAAGTGACTTTGAACATGGCATGGTTGTTGGTGCCAGATGGGCTGGTCTGAGTATTTCAGACTATCTCTAGGGTTTACAGAGGATGGTCCGACAAAGAGAAAATATCCATTGAGCAGCAGTTCTCTTGTTGATGCCAGAGGTCAGAGGAGAATGGCCAGACTGGTTTAAGATGATAGAAAGGCAACAGTAACTCAAATAACCACTGGTTACAACCAAGGTCTGCACCAAGTTGCCACCAGTTTCTTCTCCATTGTTTACCAGCTGTAAACTTGTTGTCGTGCCTGTATATTCACAGGTGTTCGTCATTCAGCAGATATCTGTACAGGAATGTATGGAGACAAGTGTCAGTGTTCCAGGGATATAAGAGCCATGTCTCAAAGCAATAATGTCAAAAAGGAGTATAAACAGGGTCTTATTTGTATTTGGGCTGGATATGTTTGGAGATTTTGCCATCAGGGTTCCCATCATGCTTTGGGTGATGTAATGTTGCCATGTCAGTGAGCCAGCTGTGGGCTACACCTGAGCCCTGTTTATTCTCACCTAATATGGTTGTTGTGGTGATTCTGGACCAGGAAGTCATGTTGCATTAGCCGCTAGCACTTTGTGTTCACATTGTAACCATGGATACAGACAACACTCGACTTTTGATACAGAAGAAAATGTCTTAACATGATGATTATGAGGCATGATCTGAAGTAAGGGGACTTTTCCGTGATTTCTGAGCACAGCATTCGTCCAGTGACTGAGAAGACGATTTGTTTTTTAATTTCAAAGGGTTCATTTATCAAGTTGATTTTTTTTTTCTAAATTTATTTTTACCCAATATTCAGCGGTTAAAGTTGTTCAAATGTGTGCAACAGTTGGATGGAAAA
>JAPZEB010057360.1:0-10244 GCA_029783705.1 Chaetodon striatus
AAAATGTAGAGGAAAATTTCACAAAAATATCTGTATACGTGTAGACGGGGCCTCGGCCTCCCAGTTTAAAGTGTCAAATGCTGCAGAATCCGTATGAGTCTGTCCCTGTGACTGTTGGAGCCTTTTAAGACACTTGATGCTCAGACTGTTTCCTTTTTGGCAGCTACCTGTAACATATATGAGCATGAAATGTCTGTTTTCAACCACGTGACAGTTAAATTTCTTTTGTTTCTGATCATGATATAACTCTGACTCTTTGTTGATTGAATGTTTGGGTTTTGTTTCAAGTCATTTTTGTTCTTCCCCTCTTAACATCGACGTTAGCAGTTAAAGAATTTAGTTAGACGTTTTTGTAGTTGATTGTGTACTGTACATCGGCAGCTTTTATGCAAGGTTACTATAGTACATTGATGTCTTATTTAGATCAGAAGTACATGTACACACTGTACATACATGTACATACTGTACAGTTGTACTGTTAATCACAACAATCCCTGATTGGGCTCAAAGCAGAGCGCAGAAGAATTTCTTCTCCCTGAAGGGGTTCTCTGAGGTGGGCACGGGGGTGATCAGGGGGTCGTCACAGGAGTGTGCGTCGCAGTACGCCATCAGGTCAGCCGCTGCCTTTGATACCTGGAAATGAGGATGATCAGATTTAGGGTGGCTTACGAACATGATTACAATATATGACATTGCATTACACAAGGGACTGTTCAGCCCCAAATCAAAAATACATATTTTTCCTCCTACCTTTAGCGCTATTTATCTATCTAGACTGGTCTGGTGTGAGTTTGAGAGTGTTGGAGATATCGACTGTAGAGATGTCCGCCTTCTCTCCACTGTAATGGAACTAGATGGCACTCAGCTCATGGTGCTTAAAGCACCCAAAAAATGCATTTGAAAAACTCAACAGCAATGTCTCTCTCCAGAAATAATGACCTGGCTACTTTAGATAATTCACAGACCTTGCTGTGAGCGGTTTCATGTAGGAACTATTTTCTTTGGACCTAACTACACCCACCAACCCTGTCGACATGCATCTACTGCAAACTCACCTAGCACAACTGAGCTAGCTATCATTACAACTCGTCCAATACAACCAGTTGTCCATGGGGAGATGCACGCTTCCTTCTGCATGGTGATAGGTTAGCAGGTGTAGTTTGGTAGAAAGAAATAGTTCCTACGCAGAACTACTCACAACAAGGTGTGTGGATTATCTTGAGTAAGGGCCAACAGACACGTACAGAGCCCTCTGTCCATACTCTGAGCTCATGTTAGTATTTGTGCATGTTTCCCAAAAGCTTATAGATACGGACAAGACAGAGCAGTGCCACTGAGGATCCCAGGGGCAGTGCAGTCCACGCTAAAACGACTGTAGGACACGACAAAGAGGTTTTTAAAATGATGTAGTAATATAGTGAGAGGAATTCTGCGTCTACACATCACGATGTATTTAATGGCCTCACAGATCATCGCTGTCTACAACAATGCTTCCGTTAAAAGGCACATTTGGACTTTCCCACCGTTGCCATATTTGTTGTTGTCAGAAACTGTTGATTCTGCCCTCTTGTGCCAGATATGTCCTCTAGTGCCAACATATAGAACGCATGGAAGTATGATGGCATAAAGGTTGTAACACTTGAAATTAAAGTATTTATTTTCATATGTAAAAGGAGAATAACTGAGCCTTAACCAGGTCATAATTGTAGAAAGACACACTGCCGTTGAGTTTCCCAAATGTATTTTATTTGGCACTTTAAGCGCCACAAGCCGAGTGTCATCTAGATCCATTATATTAGAGAGAAGACATCTCTCAGGCTGATATCTCCAACACTCAGCAACAACAATCTAGATTGCTAAATAGCACTACAGGTTAGAGGGAAAATATGTATTTTTAATTTTGGGGTGAGCGGCCCTTTAATCAACCTTTAGAATTAGAGCTGTGTGAAATTTAAGTTCTGTAATGGGAAACTTTGTGATATTTTTACATATTGAAAACTCTCATCTTCATCGTCTTTGTATTCTGGGCTGTGACATCATGTTTTTTAACATGAAGATGAATGTTGCATGCATGAAGTTGAGAATTTTAAATATCTGGACTCAGAAAATACATATGGTTATACTACTATAAATAACACTCACAGGACGCGTGGGTGAACTATTGATTAATTGGAAGAAAACCGGATGTTTGCAGGTACAGAGGTATCACAATACAGAGGTAATAGAGCATGAGGACAAAATAGACAATGAAACAATACAGAATCAATAACAGTGGAGTCTGAGTGGAACATATGGGAACCAGTCTGTAAATGTTGGGATTTACACTGAGTTTGTACAATTTTTCAAAAATGGACATGTGTGAAATATGAAAATAATAAGTCTTCTTTTTAGCTAAAATATCTTAAAGGTTCACATTAAATTGCTAAATATGTATTATTTCTTTCAAAGTCCTGGAATAAAAGGAAGGAAGCAGCTCATCCTCGCTGCAAAAGAAACTTCTTAGTGCTCCCTCAAAACTTTTTCTTATGTTTTCCTCTCAGCACAAAACCCTCAGCCCAATCTTATGCCTTGCTGGCAGCTTAAAACGTTCTATAAAACAATGGTTCCCAACTGGTCCAGCCACGAGGTCCAGATTTCTCCCTAGTCCTTAGTTCAAGGTCCACACAGTTTCATATATTCAGCGTCATACTTGCGCTCGGCCATGTCGTCCAGCTAGACTGCTGTTTGTGACAAGGAGCTGTCCATTACAGCAAAAAACAGCACTTCAAAATAAAAGCTCTGTGTCAGAAATTCACTGTACTTCAAAATAAAGTGTGTTTTTCATAAAGACACCCTCACAAGTCATTCAGAATGGACTCGCCCCCCACTTTTGGACCGTGACCCACCAGCTGGGAACCACTGCTCTATGACATGTAATTGGCGTCATGTATAGGTTTGTCCCCTACTTAATTTTCTTTTTAAAGAGTCAATGTGCATCTTCAAGGTGTTTTTGTTGCCATTAGGAACATGACAGAAGCCAGTATCATTTGGAAACAGAGCATTGACTTTAAAATATACTGTGCAGGAATTGTCAGTTATTTGCAAACAATGGCGGCCGCTTAAGTGAGAGTGAATTCTGACCCCAGATACACCACCACACACTGGTAGTGTTATTAGTGATGATTGACAGGAAATACTTCCTCTCTATGTTGTTCATTCATACATTTTCCGTAATTGAGAGGCAGGGTACACCCTGGACAGGCCACCAGACTATCACAGGGCTGACACATAGAGACAGACAACCATTCACACTCGCATTCACACCTACGGACAATTTAGAGTCACCAATTAACCTTCATGTCTTTAGACTGTTAGACCGGAGTACCTGGAGAAACTCTGCTAACCACTACACCACCGTGCCGCCCATCACTAAATAAAAAATAATTAATATGTCTGTGTTCAAAAAAGAACTCTCATTAAAACAAAAACAGTGCCATTTGCTATGTATGCCCTCAAAAAGGCAAACACATCTCCATCGTGTTTATTTTTTCTTTCTTCTTTTTCTTTGTAAAATAGTCAATAGCATCTATAATTATAATATTATAAAATTATAAGCTTATTCCAAATAAACTAAAATAAACAAAATTGTTAAATGAAATTTATATTTTTTCATTTTCTTTGGTATTTTTTATGATATACAGATATGGAATGATGATATGTATGTTAATGTTATCCAGTGTCAGGAGTCTGATCATGTGATGAGACGATATGTGCACTATAGCGTACACTATCAGGCCCATCAGCTCACAACTTTATTCACAAAAACAGATAAAGATATTGTAAAAGTGAGCATTGGGACCCAAAGTAACTATCTCACGTCACTGGTGTAGACTAACCTATTGTACAAAAAGCAGAAATAAAATTTAGCCTGTGAATTAATATAAGAAAAATGACGTTCCTCTTTTTAAATTCAAATGACATAAATTAAACCCATTACAAAATACTGTGAGGAGACGAGGGCAGGACGGAGGGAGGGGTGGGAGTCTGCTGCTTCTTTAAGTAAAAAAGTACCATATAGAGGGTGAAGACATATGGATCATAGTTGACAATGATGATCACAAAGTGTCCCACTTCACCAGTATTCACCCCTAAGTGAAGTGTGGACAGTGACCCTGACAGCACGCCATGCTGCAGCTTCAGAAAACAGATACTAACAGACAAAACAAAAGGAAATGAAGGAAACATCCTTCCTCTGCGAAATGAGGAAACAAACAATGCAGCAATGCTGCATGTCACACAGAACACAACAAGGATAATGCTGCAAGTTTGATTTTAGTGATTCAGATGTGAATTATTAAGCTATCAGCAGAAGGCTAATGTCAGGTTAACATCTATGTGAATCAAGGGATCACAGTGTTGACCCTCTGTGACCTCAGCTGACATGACATTACTGTCATTCAGGGACTGTGGCACGCTAGCTGAGCATGTAAGTGGCATGGCCATTTTCACAGAGGTCCCTTGACCTCTCACCTCAAGACATCTACATGAAAACGGTTCTGTGGATACATGAGTCTCCCCTTTACATACACGCCCACTTTATGCTAATCCCACGCAGTTTTGGCAAAAACTGTGCATTTATTGCTTGCATTCATTCTTTTTTTAGTAACTGCTTGCCCTCTATTTTCTTTAAATATTTTGAACATTGTACAAAATACTGTCAATTAGCAGCATCAGTACAAAAAAATCTGCGTTAGACTTCTATCTTAGAACAATATTGGTTGAACCCTTTTGCTAAGACACTGACAACTTTTAATTTTGTAAATGGTTTGTAAGTCAGGGTAAGGCTTAAAATGCTAGCTCCATAGCTTCCACTTTAGTGTAATACATTATGAACTGAGGAACTAGCTCCCTGAAGACACTTTGCTATCTTCTTATAGTCTTCACCTGCTTTGTGGGCATCAGTTATTTTAGTTTTCAGAGTGTTAGGCAGCTGTTTAGAGGAGCCCATGACTGCTGATTGTTGGGACAAGGTTTCAGGAGTCAGAATCTTTACAAAGCTTTGACATTTTCTAACGATGATTGTGAACAAGCCAGAGTCCTAACAAGCTAATTAAGGTCAGAGACCCTGGTTTCAATTGTCTGAGAGCTCCAATATCTTGGGGTGCCCAAACATTTGCATGGTACTCCTTCCTTTTTTTCCACTTCAAAATTGTACAAATTAAAATACACTGATCTTGATTTAAATGTTAAATAGCATGTTTCATCATGAACTTCATGCCCTTTGGAGATCAGTTCCTCTTCTACTCACTTAACCGTTCACAGTAAAGGAAATTTTGACCAGGGGGGTGGCAGACTTTTGCATGCCACGGTACCCAGTAAGAACAAATTTTTGGACACTCCCAAAAAATACGAAAATGACCAGCAAACGTCCACATGTTCTTCAGCACTGACTATGTTCAGGTATGTGTCAACATTGGTTTTATATCATAAGATCATAAAAGAACATTAGATTTTGCAGCAGCAATATTTAGTGAACTGAGAAAGTAACTGATACTCTAATAGGCTACTTTAAGATTAATTTGCTTTTTTAAAATGAGTAATTTATAAAATAAAAAAAAGTTGATACTTGGTGCTGTGTGACTATGCGGTATCGATTTCTTCCTCACCTCTATAAAATATGACAACAGATGTTTGAAGCTTCATTCAAAAACCTCAATAGCAGCTTTGACTGCCCTACACTGTATGTGAGTAGCAGTAGCAGGTGGATACAGGTCATTTAAGAGATGCTCCTTCAAATAATGACACACAGTCACAGCTCTGTGCACATTTCTTTATTGCAAACAAATATTTGCAGCGACAGAAATATATCCAAAACGTTGACCTATGTCCAACATTATATATCTTTGCAAATAAATGATATTTCACAAGTCTCCTGTTTGAGTCACCAAATCAACAGGTGAGCACCTGTTTTGAGATTTGAGTACGTAACCGTAACAAATGGAAATGAGAGAAACAAAGGTCCCAAAACAAAGCAGCACAAATGACAAACTGAGGAAAAGTGACATTCATCTACATATAATCTTCTCATTGCGACGAGCATTTCTCAAGAAAGTTAGATAAAAATCACCACTATGACATGACCGTGTCTCTAGAGAGAGCTGAGTGCACGCTCAACAGTAGTTGTACTGCCTTCCATTTACCTAGTAAGTCATCATTTGGAGCTGGGAATGACAGCAGCAGTACCTGTCCATATCAACACATGAATCTGTCTTTTGCTCATACAAACACTGTGGGACCAAGTCCACAGATAGAAGTCAGACAGGACTGTGTGTATGACTGTTCAAATGAGACACAAACGAGACAGAAGTGCTAATAAACAGTATGTAACTACAGCTTTAGAGGTCGGAGTTGGTGAAGTTCCTCCAGCTTTCTGAGTCGGAAATTTAAATTCAAGGGTCGTTCCAATTAATATTTCCTACTGGGAATTGGGAAATTCTGACTTCCCAGTGCTAATGGAATGCAGTTAGGTCACATGTAAAGCTTGGCCTCATGCAACCCTACAGCAAAGGTTAGGAGTCAGAAAACAACAGTATCCATCCTTCAGAGCAAATACTGAAGTCCCCAAAAATGAAATGATATTTTACAAGTTAATTCTCTGTAATATATGTAAAAAAAAAAATAGTATGATGATAATAAGTAGTTTTACATCAAAATCCCTGTCTTAAATAAAATTCAAGTACAAAACCTTTGTTTTTGTTACCAATACAATGTTGCTCAGGTCTAATTCATTCATCTCTCCCTCGTCCTCCTGATCTAACCACAAAGGTGTGTGTGGAGCCAACAGTCCCCACAGCAGTGGATTCCAGTGTAGCTCCAGACACAGACTCTAAGCCCACCCACTTTTTAGTTGTCCGTTGAAATGCAAAGGATTGGATGTGAATCCCTCCTGCTACTGTGTTCTGTTTCACTGGAAAACAAATCACAGCACAGAAACTGAAGACGCTCTAACTTCTGTTTCATGGAGACTGTACAGAAATACAACTTCTTGTTTTCAATCATCCTGTCACCTGTCAAGTCAGTTTCCATGCACACTGGTATCCTGTTTTTAAAGATCTAGTGTGCAGGATTTGGTGGCATCTGATGGTGAGACTGCATGTTACAACCAACTGAGACTCAACTTGTTTTGCCTGGAGGCGGAGGCCAGGGGCCAGTCAGCAGCCCCGCACATGTATGCAGGGGCGTTTCTAGGATTTGAGGACATTCAAAGCTTTGCTTGGACTTCTGTCGAGGACCAGGGGATCCTATCCTTGCCTGGCTTTTTTTTTTTGATAAGCAAGCTCTATTATAATGCTTTATTTTGTACCCTGGCACCTTAAGCTGCGTTCACACCTCCATGCAGTAACTCACTGCCTCCAGTCATTTCAGTGAGGGGAAGGCCGCAGAGGCAAAGAGGTTTTGAACATGGCAGTAGGGGTATGAAGCAGTTACAGCCCATGTGAACATGCAAAGATTTTGCTGTGCTGAGCAGAGGTCACCGTGTTGAACTTCTGGCGGTATCCATGTGTCTTTGACTGATCAATTAGAAGGGGGCGGGCATCACGGAAGCAGAACGACAACAAGATAGAGGAGCTGATGATGTTGGTGTCTGAATATCCAGCGCTAGCAACTTATAATAACAACAATAAAGAAGAAAAACTGGGCCTGCAATAACATCTCTATCTATTTAAGGGTGACTAGTAGCACTTCAGTCAGTGATGAACTACTACAGCCCTGGACTGTAGTGGCAGCAGCAGCTGCTTTTGAAGACATTTTGGAACGCCCTGCTAGATAGAGGTTGTCACACGCAGCTGTGTAAAAACAACTTGATGTATGTTAAAATTACAAATAAACCTCCCAGTGTGAATTGAAATGTGGTCAGGGGGCAACAAGGCAGCCCATCTGCGGCCAAATCTGGCGTGTGCGCTGTAAGTTCAGCATCACTGATGTAGAACTATGGCGGCCGACACGAGATGCAAATGACCCTTTCTACAGCCTGTGCTTGGTTTGTCCATTCTGTGTTACTGAAATTAAGTGATTTTACATGAATGAAAACATAGTTAGGAACATTACGTTCCATTCCTGCAAATATATGATTCCTCCTAAATCCTACACAGCAGAGTTTCTGTAAGTTCTAATTGCATTCTGGGGGACTAAAGCATCATTACCGCGTCTCACTCTGACTGAGCCGTCATTACGAAGAGTGCAGGCTGTTGAGAGCAGCTTCACTCTGTCTGAGTTTGGCCTTCATTCGAGCAATCACCTCCTCTTCCGCCAGCCTCTTGAAGTCACACTCCTGTTGTGATGTAAAGGCACAAGCAGCACCCTGAGACTCTCTCCTGGTCCAGCTCTGGTCGCTTCTTTGCTCTCCAATACCAACAGTGGGGTCAGGTTCACCGCTGCCAATTTGAATATAGTCAGCTTCCTTATTATCCAGGTCCTGTGGCTCACAGTCACCACTGTCATTGTTGGACACCTCCTCCTGCTCCTCCTGAGGCTGAAACCATGCTGGCCCTGTGCCTGCTGCTTCCTCTGCAGCCTGCTCTCCATCAGCATCCCTATGACTGTCCACTTTGTGTACGCTGTCACTGGACTGAGGGACACTATGTGCAGTTGTGGATGAGGATACATCACTTGCTCTGTGTGTAACATCCTTCTTCTTGTCACTGTGGGTTACTTTACATGTGGTGTGTTTCTCTTTGGGCCTGTGGTCATTAAGCAGCTCCTGAAGGATATACAAAGTAGTTGAACATAAGGTTAATGTTCACTTGTTAGGATGCATAGTAACAGTACATGATGAACCAAAAATCCACAGTCGACAGCAGAGGAATACAACTAACTGTACATAAACAGAAACCTGCCATATTGTATGTGTTTATTGATTATTGTAAATGAACTGCCTTTTAACTTTGAGACACAAGCCATGTTGTCTTCTGTCTATGTATCGTAACTAAGTAGACAAAACTAACCCATACTATCATCTGATGTGTTACATTTAAATATTTGTTCGGTGTATTACCATTACACTCACCCGGTCTGTGGTGGAGACGTGACTTTTTTTTATGAGAAGATCCTTTGACCGTTTCAAGGAGGCTTGAGGCGATATGACACGCAGTCTCTTCCTTTTTTTTGGCTTTGCGCCTGCACGTTCAGTAGAAGCCTCGGAAGAGCCGTGCTACGGGAGGACAATGAAATCTAAGATAAATATTACTGCACACAAAATCTTGCCATAAGAAGTTAAAAATCTGCTTTAAACTTCACACTGTCAAAACTGTGCTCTATGGTCGCCATTTTCAATAAGCCAGATAACAGTCAGATGAAAGGACGGTAAAAAGGAGGTGTTAAGTCCTAATTTTACTGATTTGTCGCTGTAAAACCGGAGTGCAATATTACCTTCTTCTGGCTTTTAGACGACAAGTGTGATGCTGAAGGAATGGAGAACCGAGACGCTGGCTGAGGTTCACGTGTCTCTCGTTGACTTCGTCTTTGACCGGGCCTCCTGGCGGACAGGTAAACATGTCCGCGGTAAATGACAACAGCATCTTTGTGCGTCTGCGATGCTGAGCCCTGAGGTAATAGGGAGGGGTCAGATGTGTGTGTGGAGACATTCATTCCAGGCATGGTGTCCTTCAGCACCTTGCGAGCTGTGGGATTGGCAGAGACAAAGGACATTTGGAAGGGACCCGGCTGAGCCTGAAACTCTTTGCCCAGCAGTGAGGACATGGTTTCCCCCACGGTGTTCCCTGTGTAGGAGGCACACTTCTGGCCTTTCATCCGCATGATTACTGGACAAATCCATATGCCTTGTGGAGAGTCTGTGAGATTTCTGGAGCCCTCAGAGTCAGACAGAGGAAGGCCCATTCGTCGAAGCACTGCCTTTGGCAAGCTCCACATGGGAATGCTTTTCACCTCAGCCTCCACTGGGATGTAGATCTCTTGTTTGGCAAGGAGCTCCATGCTTCGTGTGTTTACCTGTGTGCATATTAAGAGTTATATTATGACACCAGTTCACATTTTTTCCTCCCAGCTCAATACTGACGTTCTGAAATGAAACAAGGGGATGACATTCAAACATATTTTCTTATACTCTCATTCTATATTCCTTGGCTTAACTTTACAGTTCTTGCAATGATTATTTTGCAAGTTTAGATGATTCAAAGTTTTTAATAACTGAAGCCCTGCAGGCTTGCTGTAGACAGATCACACACTATTTAAATGGGACGAGATCG
>JAPZEB010057361.1:0-10238 GCA_029783705.1 Chaetodon striatus
ACCAGATAGTGCAACCCCACTGTCTGGTTGTCCACTCTCACATGTCCTGCTGAAATGGCAGCAGCATTCACTTTCAAGGCAGATGCACATCTGCCAACATCCAACAATGACTGCAGAAAATGCAGAATGACGGCTGCCAGGCAGGTCTCTGGATCCTCACCATGTGTTTTGCACCACTGGGAAAAGAGCTTCCACCAACTTGCATACAGTGGAGTGACCTAGAGGAGGGAGCCCTCAAACTTAACACAGTGTGGATCCTGGCTTCCAATGACCGGCCACAAAAGACAGAAGGTCTGGTCTCCTTGGGAAGTGCCAAAGCTCCCCACTGAGTAGTTTCAGAAGCACTGGATACCATGGTCTGCCAGTCAGTTGGGGGCCACCAGAAGCAGTTTGTGGCCTCCATGGTAGACTCTGTCCAATGTTGCCCACATTACTGGAATCGAAGGAAAGGCATAAAACAGGCAGGTCAGCCAAGCTAAGGCATCCTGCCCCAACAGACTGGTATTCTCCCTTAGTTAGTGCCAGAGGAGTCAATGTGTTGATGTTTCAGTGGCAAAAATGTCCACTTCCATAATTCCCACCACATCTGGGTGAAGTCTCCAGTCCTCCTGTTTTGGCTGTTGGTGTGACAGCACATCTACTGCGCTGTTCTGCATGCCTAGTAAATGTACAGCGCTGAGGCTCAGGAAGTGGGGAAATGCCTACCTAAGGAGCTGCTGTGCCACTTGCAGACCCTGTCTGAGTGCCCCCCTAATGGTTGACATGATAGACTGCCAAGGTGCTGTCTGTCAGAATGAGAACATGCAATGAGAACATACCAGCCCCTTAGTATTTGGAGAACTTTAATATACACCTTACGGTGATACTTGGACACGTCATCAGTGAATCACTGATACACCCAGGGTCACAGGGTGTTTCGGGTCTTTAATCACCATACACCCTCACCCAGGTGACCCAGCCGGGGGTGATCAGTCCCCGACTTGTGTCCAGGTGGTGCACCACGGATCCACAGCCACCGCGAGGCCTTTTCTGCGGCCTCGAGGATGTTCTTGGTGGCTCTCCTCGACTGCAGTCAGACACATTTATGTGTTCTAAATTCTGCCGCACATTCCATTGTCTGCACTCCAGCCCAATAGAGAGGCATTCATCTCCACCACCTCTGGGCAGGAAGGAATTACCCCCAGAGGAAACCCCTTGGTCAGGTGACCCACTCTTCCTGTCCTGAAAGGCGCCTATAAATAAAATGTATTATTATTATTATTATTATTATTCTCCAAGACTTCAGAGCCTGGCAACATAAGCTTGACACCCTGATGTTCCTGCCCCTGTGCAAACTTGGGATCCAAGCGGAGCCCATTCACCCAGATTTGAAGGGGACGTAAAGACAGAAGACCCAGAGGAATCACCATGGATGCTGCTGTCAGCGTGTCCAGCAGCCTGAGAAGGAGGCCGTACTTCATAAGCTTTCCCTTCTAGAAGCAAGCTAGAAGTTGCAGAATAGCCTCCACCCTCTTTTGGGGAAGAAAGGCTCTAATTAGATGTGAGTTGAGTGTCATGCCCAGGTAATCCACCCTCTGACTGGGTGTAAGCTTGCTCTTGTTGTAGTTCACCCTAAGGCCCAGCTGGCTCACATGGCCTAGCAGCATATCTGTGTCCCTGCTCGGCTGTTGGGGAAATGATCAGCAAATTGTCCAGGTATGGTAAGACTGTCAACCCTCTGGCTTGTAAGAGAGAGAGGATGGCTGCCATGCACCTTGTAAATATGCAAGGGGCCAGTGAGAGACCGAATGGCAGCACTTTGAATTGGAAGGCCTGTCCCTGAAATGCAAACCTCAGGAACTGCCTGTGGTGTAGTGCAATAGGCATGTGAAATTAGGCACCCTTGAGATCTACTGACACAAACCAGGCCCCCTCTGTCACTGAATGGAGAACATCTGCCATCCGTAACATTCAAAATTTGTTCAAATCCCTCAGGTCCAGGATTGGACGGAACCAGCCATCTTTCTTCAGAATTAAAAAAATACACTGAATAAAACCCACTGAGCAATATATGCCATTCTACAGGTTCGATGATGTTTTTTTTTCTAATAGGGCTGCTAATTCCTGGATTAGGGACAGGGATTTTGCAGGCTCTTTGACCATACACATTCTGACCCTGCAGAAAGTGTGTGGCTGTAGTGTATATCCCTTGGACAGTGTGGACACCACCCAAGGGTCTGTGGTCTCCCTCTCCCAGTAGCTGAGTTGCTGCTGGGGGAAGCGTCCGACACCAGCCCCTTCAACCTCAGGTCCCTAGAGCCTTTGGGGGGCGACCACTGGTAGCTGGTCCTCTTGGCACCTGGAAAGTTGGTGGGGAAGAAACACGTTGACACAGATCATAGTGCCCAGTATTACGAGAGGTTCTAGGCTGTTCACCTGGGTGAGCAGGTGAATGGAAGTGGCTGTGTCCAAAAGGCAAGGGACTCCTGTTTCCTGGAACATGACCCAGGCCCCACTGCAGACCAGAAAATCTCTGCCTTGCCTGATCTGCCTGTGCATTGTGCTCCAGTGCCTGCTGAGTGGTGGGCCCGAAGATCTGACCTGGAATCACTGGAAGGGCGCAGAGGGTGCGACACCATGCCTCCAACACTCCAACACGCATGCTTTGGCATCTATGCTGTCCGTGTTAAAGCTCTGTCAAGAAGGTGACTTTTTAATCCAGTTTTAAGCCATATTTTATGCTACACTTTTAGATCCTGATTCTTTTATCTACACTTTTTTTTTTAACAAAGAATAACTTTTAAGTCATCAGATGCCTGCATCTTAAGTTAACATCTGAATGTAAACCACCTGGACTGCTTCTGGCTTGCTATGTCTGTTTTTAGCCTGACAGCTAGGCTAAGCTTTGGACACTTTTAACAACTTTTATGACCTGCATGTGTCATGGCTGAGTGTGGACCTGAGTGTCATTCATGTCATCTTACTGTCACAGACCGGACCAAATCATCTGGAAACCGAGCTGAGGGAGAAAGGCAAGGTAATTTTGGAGTTTTCTTCTGTCGTCACAGCTCATGCTAAACACCTAGCCGTCCTGGGCTTCTCCTCCGGCTGTGTCAACGGGAATGCAACCTGTCCACCTCACTCCTGTGGCTGCTCCATTCCAGAGATGGACTATGACCCTCCTCTTCCTTGGACCGGCTCCATCATCGCAGGAGTCCCGGAGCGTATGGTTATCTCAGCTAAGCCTGAGGACCGGTGGTCTCTCCTGGGGACTAAGCCCTGACCGGCGGACAGTACTCCCACTCCAGCTGAGCTCAACCCCATGTCAGCAGGAGCACTGGACTAGCGCCTGCAAGGGCAAACATGGTGCAAAGCACCCCTCTCCCCCTGCTCCACCTCGGGACATCCCGCTGGCCAACAGGTGCGACATCCTCAACATGCAGGAGTTTCCGCCAATGAAGGAGTGCTCCAGTCTTCCACCGCCTCCTCTGTCTCCAACCAGCCCCGGCTCTCATCAGACCAAATGCTGGCTCCCTGCGCCGCAACTAAAGACTAGTGGTCCCAGCGCTACTCTGGGTTCCAGCCCAGGAAGTGGAGTCTCTACACCAACAGCTCCCTGTCACCATGTCCTGCACTGGCACTCCACCTCCAGGATGGCTGGCGGCTCCAAGCCCATTAGTCAACACCCATGTCAGGTCACCTTGTGGTCATAGGTGACTCCATCATCAGAAACGTTAAAACACATTCTGCAGTAATGTATTGTTTCCCAGGTGCCACTGTCAGCGAAACAGGGGAAAAGGCACTGAAATCCTCGTGAATGAAGCGAACATCACCAAGGTCATTGTACACGTTGGTATGAATGACAGCCGTAAACAGCAGTCTGAACTACTGAAAAGTGACTTTCTGCACCTGTTCTCCTCACTGAAGAGACTGACAAGGTGCGGATAGGTGTTGGGTGTTTCTCAAGCCTGTTGTCTTTGCACACCTGGTTGTCATCAGCCTGTGCTGCTCAGGGTGTCTCCTACATCGACAACTTCAATCACTTCTGGGAGCACAGACAAATGTTTTAAGACGATGGGACACCCAAATTGGCTGGGGACAAAATTACTGTCCTCAAACATTTCATACTGTGTTGCCCACCTGGGTGCTTCCCCTCCACATGCCCCAGACAGTCCTCAACGTCCGCTCCTACTGACCACTCCCTCTACTATTGAAGTCCCCAGGGTGCTAGCGCCGATTCTAGCGCTGTCAATCATGTGGCGCCAGGGCCCTCTAACAACAACTTCAGTCATTACACTTCTCTTTGTATTAGGCCAGCAATTAATTGTGGACTTAGAAATTCACCTTGTAATATAGCCACCATTCCAGTCAGTTTACCTAATAGACCTAACAGACTGTTTTTGAAATACAATCTGGTAAATCCTCAACCTCTTACAAAATCTAGGTGGTGCCTTTTATGCATCCAGACAGGTGACCTTACTAACTACCTCAGAACTCAATACACACACATATCACCAGCTGCTAACCCACCTCACAAGAAAACTGTACCAGTGACCCTGAGTATGGCACTTTAAAATGTCAGATCACTTTTTAACAAGACATTTATTATTAATGACTTGATTTTAGATAATAACATTTATTGTATGTTTTTAACTGAGACCTGGCTTAACGCAGATGGACTGGCTACACTTATTGAAGCCTCACCACACAACGACAGTTTTTCTTATTCATCCAGGACAGGTAAAAAGGGTGGGGCTACAGCATCCATAGTCTCAGCGTCACTTGGTTTTAAACAAATTACATTTCATGAATACACTTCTTTTGAATACCACTCCTTTGTTTTTAAAAGTCCTCCTATACTGTGTGTGTGTGTTTACAGGCCACCCAAACAATGCTCCTCTTTTATCTTAGACTCCGACACTCCTCTGGAGAAACGAAGACATTAAACATAAAGAGAAACTGTCGAACAGCAGAAAGGAGATGGAGAAAGAATAAGCTAATGATCAATTACCAAAGTTTCAGAAATCGACTCACTATCTACAATAAAGCAGTTAAAAATGCAAGACAGGCACACTTCTCTCAATTGATCACTGACAACCACAACAACCCAAAAAGTTCTTTTTTCAATAATTGATAATTTAATTATCCCAGTTTCTATGAAGTCCAGCAGCATGTCAAGCAACTTCAAATGTGAGGAATTTGCAGTCTACTTTAGTAGCAAAATAGAACACCTCCAACCCCTTGTTTTTATGTGAGAAAACACTAGAGACTAGTTTGTCCTGGTTGATGCTGAAATGCTTGGAAAAGTAGTTTCTCAATTAAAACCAGCAACTTGCCTTTTTAGACCCCATTATCACATCCTTTTTTAAAACAGTTCATAGCTTTTAAGATGAAGACATTCTTAACATTGTGTCACAGCTCGATTCTCCCTGTTTCCCTCCTGCCCTCAGTATTTTTCCACTCTCCCTGCCTCTACTCCACTCCACCTGTCAGCCACTCCCACCTCATCAGCCCAACTCTGCTCACCTGTCCGCACAGCTGCAGCTCATCCTAATCAGCCCTGCATATAAGCCTCTCCAGCACTCCAGCTTTCCAGCTTTCTTCACCTACCTGACCTCCTGTTGCCAATCCTGCCTGCCCCCGATTTGCTCTCCTCATCTGCCTCCTGGTGAACTTACCTGCCTTCTGTCCCTGACCACGTGCTCAGCCTCGGCATCCCTGGCTTCTGTCTGTTCTCTTGGCTTCGACTCCTCAGCCTGGCTTCGGCTCCTCCGCTGCTCGCTCCCTATCGGCACCTCTGCACCATCGGCTGGTTCTTCCGGCTCAGGACACCTCGCCTCAGCTGCCTCACCCACAGTAAGCCCATTCACTTTACTCCCGGCCGCTAAAGAACTGTACTGTATGGGTCCGAGATCTCACATCCCCCTCCGTGGTCCCGCAGCCGGATTCCGCTTAATCCCTTCCGCAAGCCTGAAACCTAGAGACTGTTTGTGGGCTGTTAGCCTGAAGATTGAACTGTGTGTTGAGTTTATTCATCTGCTCAAGTTCCTGTTTTGCTGCTGAGCTAATAAAGATCATTACCAACTGTTCCTAATTTCAGGTGTACTGCTTTTTGAGTCCAAATCACACCTGTTACACAGTATATAATTTGCTTCAGATGGGCGTTTTCCCTGCTTCTTTTAAAACTGCCATGGTTAAGCCTCATTTGAAACGGAATAACTTACATGCCTTGGTATCTAGCAACTACAGACCAGTATCCAATCTGCCATTTTTAAATAATATTTTAGAAGTTTGTTTTTATTCAATTAAATGATTTTATGGTCTCCCACAACATTTTTGAAAAATACCAGTCTGGCTTTTGAGCTAATCACAGCAGAGACATCACTGGTCAGGGTTGTTAATGGCCTGAGGTCAAATATCTATATGAAGACTCTCCATACTTGTACTACTCAATCTCACTGCAGCCTTTGATACAGTCGACTACTCTATTCTTTGCTAGACTTCACAATCTGGTTGGCCTCTCTGGTACTGCTTTTAACTGGTTTAAATTGTATCTTTCTGACAGAATTTTATGTAACAATGGATGGATGTTCATCCAAAAGCTATAAAATGGATTGTGGGGTCCCCAATGTTCAATTTTAGGTCCAACACTCTTTAATCTTTACATGCTGCCACTTGGAAATGTCATCAGGAGGCACGGCATCAGTTTCCATAGCTATGCTGATGACACACAGCTGTACATCGCTGTGTCTCCCAATGACTCGGGGCCAATTGATGCCCTTTTTAAGTATTTTAGATTTGAAGTCCTGGATGGCAGAAAATTTCAACTCAACCAGGACAAAACCGAAGTCTTGGTTATTGATCTTGAAGCTCAGAGAAAATCAACACAACTCCAAGAACTGGCACTAAAACCCTGTCAGCAAGTGAAAAATCTTAGTTATCTACGATTTGAAACACATATTAGAAGTATAGACAAAACTGGATTTTTATCATAAGAATATTGCCAGAGCGTGACCGTTTCTCAAAACACTAATGCATGCTTTTATAGCCTGCAGAATTGATTACTGTAATGCTCTACTTTCTGGTCTTAAGAAAATCACTGCTCACTTACAGTTATTACAAAACTCAGCTGCACCTGACAAGGACCAGAAAGAGAGCACACATTACACTAATTTTAAAGTCTCTGCATTGGTTTCCTGTGTGCTTCAGAATTGATTTTAAGATCCTTTCATTGGTTTATTAAGCTCTTAATGGTCTTAGGTCTACCTATTTATCAGATTTCCTCTTATTGTATGAACCCTCTAGAACCCTCAGGTCTTCTGATAGTGGCCTTTTAGTCATTCCCAAAGTTAGAACAAAAACCCATGGTGAGGTATCATTTCATTACTATGCCTCAGAAGAACTTTGGTCCAACCCATAGCTACCTGTCTCCTGCATGGCAGCCAAGTTCCTGCAATCACTGGTGTGATGACAAAACAGTTAAGGGTCTGCCCAACACTTATGGAGCTCCTGAATATAAGGTTTAGAAGGAGGAACCTAGAGGGCAGTCGGCTGTAGTGTCTGCCTGAAAAAGCTCTTGAAGGAGCTTCATCCTTATAGCTGGCTTCAGATCCATGCAATGACCCAGCATCATACCCTTGTGAAAAAGCCCCCAAGGTCATGGAGGATGTGTCCGTATTTACATCTTGAGCTTCCTCCTGCTTATCTGTTAACAAACTGCAGGATGCTGCAGTAGATATCTCATCATTCTCTTGACAAGGCGAGTCTCTTGTGGCGGAGTCACCACTGGGAGCTGGCCCCCTATTATCAGGCTAATGACTGAGCAGGAGCTCTTTAATCTGGACAATTTTGGATGAGAGAATGCCAATCTGAAGAGCCGGAGTGTCCACCTCAATTTTTTTGGAGGACCATGTAAGGGCGTGCTGCATCTCTTTGATGCTACCAGATTAGCTATGTTAGCAGATGGCAGTTCAGTATCATTTTCTGTCTCTGCAAGTCTAGCCATCTGTATTGACAGTGGCATAAACCTACAGTTCATACAGGGGTTGTTAGACACGCCTGCCCTAACGTATTCAATCCCCAGACAGGCAGGGCATTGATCATGGCCATTCTCTGCATGGAGGGGAGTCATACAAAAGTTACAGACATGCAAGCCCAACATGTCATGAAACAGGAAACACCCATGTGTAGGGGTCCCTAAAAACATCCATTCTTTGGGGCCAAAAAGCAGCAGGAAACAGTGGTGGGTCGTCCCCTATCCCACAAAAAATAAAATTAAAAAACAAAACAAAAAATACTGCAGCAGGAATCACAGCAATGACTCGCCAAAAATAACCCACTTTTGTTTGTTAGTCTCAAGCAGTGGCCTGCAGCTTGGTAAGCGTCTTGATGGCGTGTCAACCACCATCCCTTCCACTTCCTAAGACATCCTCATTTCAATGATATCTGTAAACTCCACTAAAATACCGACATGACAAATATCAGTATACATCAAAAAGTTTGGAGTCTTTAGACCTGTAAGGGAAAAGATAAAAAGATAAGGTTGATTTAATCTAAACAACTGTTGGTTTTCCTGAAAAATATTAAAATCATACATTTGAGCCACTGTGAATTTATTGTCTTTAATATGGACCAGAATTAAACATAAAACAAGATGAAGACTCTTTCTGTTATTGGACTTGGATAATAACTACGGCTGACTGTCGTTGGATTTATTTGATGTTGTTGGATTTAATCAGAAACTGATAGAAAGTTTGAGTCTGTGCCACCTGAAGCAAACTTTCTTTTTATTTCTCTGTTTCAAAATGTGCAGCAAAGTTATAATTTTGTGAGGCTTTTTGAAATGCTGCCAAAACTTCATACTCCATACCAGAGATGTATAAAGTACCAGAGACCCAGACCTGAGTAAAAGTATAGATACTCTACCAAAAAAATGACTTGAGTAGAAGTTTAAGTCTTCTTTAAGCACCACACTCAAGTAGAAAGTAAAGTATTCAATATTTTTTGTACTTATCTGTAAGTATTGAAAGTAGTCTATTTTAAAATATACTCAAGTATTGAAAGTAAAAGTACAAGTATGAAAATTTAATGTTATGTAGGTAATAAACAAAGCAGTCCAAAGTTTGAATATCATATTGTTTATGCACTATCTTCAAACGTTTAGCCTGAAGGACACTCAAATTTCCTTTGGCTATAGTAGCAATACAAGGCTGGGAATGTACAAGATGTAGTACATGTACATGGAGTCTCAAATTCACTCTCTAAACAAACTTAGAAGGCCAAAATAGAAGGGAAACAGAATTAAAATAGAAACAACAGAATTTTGAGAGCAAACCATCAGGATATTTAAACAAATTCAGCACCTTAAAAGAAGGCGCTTACATCACTTGTTAGACCAACTCCAGTTCTCAAAGCCCACATACAAGTATTTCTGTTGTCAAAACAAAGCAAGTTATCAGAGCACCTTAAAACACTGAGCTTAACTCTTTGTAGAAGAGAACTCTTTGTCAGAAGGGTTCTGTCGTCTGTCAGAGGCATTATGTTTTTGGGTTGTCCGTCCGTACATACGACGTCCTGTGCTTGTGAACACAATATCTCAAGAATGTCTCAAGAGAATTTGTTCAAATTTGGCACAAGTCCACTTGGACTTAAGAATGATTCTATTGCATTTTGGTGGCCAAAGGTCAAGGTCAATATGAACTTGTCTGTCTCGTTCCATAAACATGATAGCTCAAGAACGCCTCGAGGGAATCACTCTAAATTTGGCACACACATTCACTTGGACTCAACAAGTATCTGATTACATTTTGAAGGATACAGGTGAAGGTCATTGTGATCTTGCATCTATCTTATTCTTTTGAACACAATATCTCAGGAACACCATCAGAGAATTTCTTTAAATGTAAAGGTCAGTATGATTCCACAAAATATGTTTTTGGCCATAACTCAGTAATTCATACGTTAATTACAACAAACAGTCACACAAATGTCTAATAAAATAAAATAATGAAGCCATGAAATTTTATATCCAAAAGGTCGAAGGTCAACTTTACTGTGACATCATAATGTTCTGCAAAAGGCATTTTTCTGGCCATTACTCAGCATCATATCTCAGAAGGGGAGACACTTGGGGAACAGAAGGAGAGACATTTGGTCAGATTCTGAATTGGTGACTCTAATCTTGAAACTGTGCTGATTGTGTTTTCAACTCAACTCAACTCAACTTTATTTATATAGCACCTTTCATACAAACATGCAGC
>JAPZEB010057362.1:0-10236 GCA_029783705.1 Chaetodon striatus
GTAATGAAAGTGGCAGAAAAATGCATCCATTCTAAAATAAACAACGATAATAGCAGTACTTATCAAACGCAGATCACGGCCATTAGTCCTGTCGGATGGGTGCAGCCAAAACCACCTTCACCCATCAGTGCCCTGCAATCAATTTCATTATCTGACTGTTGTTGTCTGGCATCTCTCGCTCCCTTCTGCCTGATCCTCAGCAACTTGTCTGCTGGCTGATCTTTTTGCATGCCCTCCCACCCACCTGCCAGCCGCCTGTAGTTGTCTGCAAATCTGTCTGCCTTCAAATCAACCTCTCTGGCTGCTGTATATGTCAGTTTCTCTCCTCCTCTTCCAGCCTCCTGCAGACCCACCAATCCTGCTCTTTTCACTAATGTCTGGTCATGGTCAGACGTGCTAAAAGAGGACAGAGCCTCCTGATTATAAAGCAAGTATTCCTCCTCTTCACCCCATCCATCCCTCCATCTATCCATCCATCTGTCTGGGTCAGTCTCAGAATGGAATGGCCAAACCATCAGGGATGCCACACACCAGAATGATACACACTGAACTACTGTCCATGTATCTGCAGATAGATACATAAGGACTCAGTACACAGGAGTAAAGGTTAGGTAAGGAGAGATTCATACAGTGTTGCTGTATTTACATGTGCTGACATGGAATAGTTATGGCTCATTAACACAAGCACACATATCACCATTGGATTGAATGTTTATGAAGTGGATTAAGAAGTAACATGTGACATGTAGTGAAATTAAATCTGTAAGGGACATTATTATACTTATAATGATTCCTCTCACATCTGATTTTTATAATTAGGCTCAAATTCACCAACTGACCATCTGTGTCGTCAGTTTCCCTTCTTCAAAATGTTTGTATGCATGGGTCAGAGTTTCCATACAGGTGTGCACATTCTCCTGTCAAGTTTGTTTTTATAGATTACAACTCTATCATCTCTTTCAGGCCTCATTTTGATGGACAGGGTTTTGAATAAGACCCCTGGAGAGTTGTGGAAGGAAAACCCATAGCATGCTAATATGCTCATTAGCTCTAAACTAAAACTACTGCTGAGGATGATGGTAATAATATTAGTCTTGAAGGTATTAAGTCATAAACTGAAGTTTTAGGCAAATGACAATTTTGGCCTAATTTTGGTGTTGGATGGAAATTTTGTGTCAATCCATCCAGCAGATGTTGAGATATTTTATAGGATATGTGAAAACTTTAACCTGCTGGTGGCACCACAGCAAAAGTCAAGAGATAATCAAAGTCTCTAAGGTGTATTCTCTGGGAACCATGAATATCTACACCAAGATAGAGATACTTCATTTAAAAGCCCAAAGTGTCAAACAGCTGGTGATGCTAAAGCAAAAGTCAGGGGACCACCAAAGTCAGTAGGATTTGGGAGGGGGGCTGCACATACAGCAAGCAGCAGCAGCGACCCAAAACAGAGGGCTCAACAGGGATGGTTTCAATATATGTACACTTTAGGCTGCATTTACCTCAGTATTCCAGTGAGACATCAGCCTAAAGTTCAAATTCTGCCCACTGTCTTGCTTCTACACACCTGGAAAATTACTACATAAAGTGAGCATGATTGGATTGTCTGTTTCATAAAATAAGATAAAATTGTTGGACGCCCCCAGAGGCCAATGTCCAAGGTTTCAGATGCTGTTACACAATTCCACAAGCACTTAGTTTAAGGCATAGTGAGCCCTTGAGTGAGTGAGAACAAGCCAGTAACATGACTTACTTGGCATCTAAAATGGCATCGGTTTAGGCATGTTTGGGGCACAAACACCATTTTAAATGATTTAGTTTCACAGTGTTTCTAAAAACAATTTAAATCAGACCCACAGCTAGTTATGTGTGTAATGATGAGTGTAGAAGGCTGTCATACAGTCAGACAGACAAACACTATAAATGAACTGAGTTTAATCAAGCAGTCCACTCTAGGCTGCACAGCCATTAAAAAGTCATTGATACACACACACACAAACACAGGTACAGAGAGCACGAACTCTCACCCTATCACTCCTCTCCCTTAGAGAAATGATAGGCTTTCTCCCGATATAAAGTGAGAATCCCACAGATAGAAAGCAAGTGAGAACAACAGGAGGATGAATGAGGAGAAGTAAGAGGGCAGATGTAGGTTTCATAAAGCTGAGAGAGGGCAGAGTGATGGAGCAAATTGATCAGGTTATATCTGGCCATAAAGTCATCCAAATCAAATAAAATGCCCGTGGGGCTGTTTTCTCTTTCACTTTCTGGGACCAGCGCCCAAAGATGGCCTTATTTCATTTCGGTAAATATCTCAACTGTTCTCACTCTCGCTTTATCGCTTCACATAACACACACACAAACACACTTGTACAGACAACACTGTATTGTGTGTTTCGGTCTTGTCCTTTTGTCAAACAGACAGTCGTTAGACCTAAACTCTGTCATTACAGAGCTGTAGTAGAGCTGTGTACCTCCACATGACACTGAAATTGTATTTTTTTGTAGTGACTACTACAGGCCTGGACTGATACGGGGATGATATGGGTATCCAGTATTTTATATTTGGTATCTTTAAATGATCACACCCAAAAGCTGTTGGCTCTTGGAAATACCATCAATTGCTGTTAAATGCTCTCATATTGTTTCTTTACTCAAACTTGCATTCATTCTTCTTCTTTTTTTTTAACTTGGGGGAGGCACAAGTTGTAAACACAACTTTGACCTGTTATCACTTTATGAGGTGGAGATAATAAATGTGTTGGCAAACACTTGCTCATTTGCAAATCCAGCAGACCAGACTGTTCTCATAAACTGTTCATACATTTTCCTGCAAAAAGTAATGCACCCAAATTTGTACATATTCCACTTACTTTTAAAGGCTGCGATCATGTCACCAATGTGCTGATGGGAGTAAACAAGAAAGCAGTCCCAAGCGGTCTCAAAAGGAAGCAGGTGGTGGTGGTGAATGGGTCACAAAAACTTGGACTTTCCCTAAGGACATTCCCCTGGAGATGGGTTTTCAGATCTGTGTGGGGTACGTCCTCACCATGTCTGTTTTCCTAAACCTAACCTCTGTACTTTATGTTAATTACGTAACTTTACGTTAAGGACATAACATCATTTGTGGGGCGCTAGTTTGTTGAATATCATACAAACTGTTTTATGATATGGAGTTTTTGTAGGACATCATTCACACCATTCTATGAGGATACGTTGAGAAACAATTGCAGTGATGTTTGTGTCCACCTGATGAATCTAGGTCTAATATTCACTCTCTTTTGGTTCTGTTTTGTTCTCAAATGACTCCAGAGAAAAATATTTGGCTCTTCAGCTGCTAAATGTTCCACTATCTTCAACAGCCAGGTGCTAACTGTGTCTGTCTTTTGTTTAGTACTGAGCAGGGTACAGAGGGTTTTTTAGAGATTTTTTATTGTAAACAACTGCATGTTGCTGCTGCAAACCAGCCCGATGAGAGCCGTGAGACTGAATTAAAACAGAGGGGTTGAGAGCCGTAAAAAAAAAGCTTTCTCTCTTCTGTATCATCACGTTAAACGCATGTAATGACAATATTGCGCTACATTATGTGTAGTGCAAAGCAGTGCAAATGAATGTCTTTTCGCTCTGCTCATTAACATCAACATATCTCAGAAAGTAAATAATGTATATAGTCTAAATAAACTAAGAGTGTTAAGAAATAATTTATGTTTCTACATTTAAAAACCTTTTTGATCATTTTTTTATTTTAGTTTTATTTATTCGTAATTTTATTTATCTCTGAGTTTTTATTTGCTGTGTTTTGTTATTTTTATTGCATGCTTTTAGAGTTAATGTCACCTAAGGAAAAATATCAAGGCACTTGATAGGCACTGGCAGACTATTTCTATAGCAGAGTTTAAAGGGTTAAAGATGCATAAATGCTTCATAGACCTGAAGGGAACTGCAGAGTTTGTCATTATTCTCTGTGGGTTTGTCACCATGAGCGACACTGTCTTTATTTCCTGGTTCAGACATTGGGCTTCAGAAGAGGTGAAGAGTGTTTTCACATGGAAAAAAAAGGTCCAAAGAACCTTATTCCAATACAGGAAAAAGGTTATCTGTGCACAAATTTCAACCAGAATTGGCTCCAGTTGGGTTCACTGACAAAATGTTGTGCAAAAAAGTAAGTAACATTGGTCAAATGTAGATTTACAGTTTCAAAATCCATCACATGATGCAATTGGACCTTTCCCAATTGACTCACCTTGGGAAAGAGACATCTTTAAATTAGTGGATACATTTTTGGGAGCGTCACAACTCTGCAAAATAACTCATTTAACAAATGATCAATTTGGTTCGATGACATTCTTAAGTCTAAAGCCGTGAGATTAACTCATTTTTATCCCAATACAGTAGTTAGTTGAGGGCTAAAACAGAAGTTGCCACAAGTCTGTAGTGCACCTGCTCTATTGGCATAACAATGTGAAAAAGTTGAGCGACTTCATATGATGGAAATTGAGCTTTTTTGGCTTCATGCAGCTTTCATGGCAATTAATGGGGCCCCACATCTAATACTGTATCCAGTTTTGTTTATACATCCATGGGCTGGAACTCTTTCTCCCTCACTGAGAAATTATGGATCTGGCCTCTGCTATGATGGGGTTTTTGATGGATAGTGGAAGGAAGCCCCAGGGACTGGTTTATATCCAAAAACTCCACTCTGTCAAACTTTCACCATGCTAATGCTAAGTTTGCTCTATGTACTGACAGTCTGCTCTGCACTGGAGGTTTCAGGTTTCTTGTTGGTGTTGTGGTGAAGTCTGTTCCACATGTTTCCCGTATTAGATGCTAATTGTCTTTTGTTTTAGTGATATACTTAATCTAGATGCCTGAGGTACATTTGAATCTCAGATTTTAGGAAAGTGCACATCAAATCCTTCAGTAGAGAAATCTGAAAACACCTCCCTAGTGATAAAACTTTGCACAGATAAACCTTGCACAGTCAGTATAGTCAAGGTCATACATTTTAGGGGTCATAAACAGAACTCCACCCCCCTCTGTTAATATGATTGTTTTTCAAACCACTTCCTGCATCTATGTGAGCCAGGCACCCTCAGGTGTATCACCCCTTGATTAAAAATATTCATTCTTTATACTCAGCCCACAGGAAATGTTTCTGTTGAGGAACTGACCTCATGAACTGCTCAAATTTAACATGGAATACCACAAGGATCAATCTTGGGACCTGTTCTGTTTACATTGTACATGTTACTCTTGGAACTGAAAATCTGTCATCACCTCTCATTCTACAGCTACGCAGTGATGCACAGCTGTACCTGCCATGAAACTGTCTGACATCAGTATGTTAGCTGCACTACATAGCTGCCTAAGGAAATGTAAATGACATGAAGTTCTCATCACTGACCCTGACCAGGATTCTAAAGAAATACAGCCACTTCTTGGCTCCCTCAGTCCCAACATTAAGTTTGCTACTAAAAATCCCAGTGTTATCCTGAAGAGTAACTTGAGCCTGGAGCCACATGTGAAAAAAATAGTCTGTCTGGGTTTTAATCAGCAGAGGAATATATCTTCAAAATCAGATAAGTTTTGTGCTTCAGCAACACAGAGAAAATTATACAGGCTCTTCTATCCTCCCACATTTATTACTCTTAATGCATCATTCACCTGCCTAAACATGGAACAGCTCCAATTTGTTCAAAATTCAGCATTTAGACTATTGACCAAAACAAAGACATTCTCACAAATCACACCAATTTAGCTTCACTGCATGGGCTTCCTTTTACAATCCATTTCAAGGTGCTTATAATCACATACAAGGTTCTCACGCCAGTTCACACAGACCCCTCAGGTCTGCCATTCTGGGTCTTCTGACTATTACAGATTTCAGGTTAAAAACAAATGGTAATTGAGCCTTTGCATATGATTCATTATTTACCTCTTGCAGTGTCCCTAAAATTGGTGTTTTGTGTTTACTCACCTTGGAAAGCACTTTGTGCTGATAAAGTGCTGTATAAATAAAATCTTATTATTGTTATTAATTCATTCATTCACTCACAGTAAGCTATGAGCAGCACACCTGCAACATCTCACTAAGCTAATCAACTCCTTTTACTGTCTCTTGCTGTAGTGTGGAAAACTACTGGCACTGTGTGCAGCCTGAAATCAGATGGAGGCTGTAATAATTATTGACTGACTTCTTTGTGAAACGTTGTAAACAGATAAACCAGCTGCTCATCTGTTGGATTTCTGACCAAGTTTGCTGTACTAAACCACACCTGCTGTTAACACAGCAACCACAGGTGCCGCCAAATCAACCTGGATATAATTCTGAAGGATTACAATTTTAAGGTCAAGGAAAGAAAGTTAAACATAGGTCATCTGATGTCTCACTTTGGAGCAATTTGACGAGGATGGACATCAGGAGGGAGTTTGGAGACATTTCAGCGGAGGTATTCTGGAGACATCTTCCTAAAAGAAGATCCCATGGCAGCCCAGAAGGTAATGGAGGGATTATGTCCTATTTGGCCTGGAACACTTTAGGATCCCTCTGGAGAAGCTGGAGAATAGGGCTGTCCGCCTTACTTAACCTGCTGCACCTGCCACTGGAAGGATTTGATGGATAAGGTCTATCACAATGCCCACTTCAGTTCTAATGTGGTTCTTTCTAATATTTGTCCATCAGCCCAAAGGGCAGTCTGCTCTTGTCTCCACCTCTTTGGATTTGTGAGACAGACACAATAATTCTCTGCACTCTGGATTAAATTTCTTTGTCTCTCCTTGCGTGCTTTTGTTCTGTCTCACCCATTCTCCTCTCTCTCTTTTCTCAGTTTTCCCTTCTCCAACTTCTCTTTATTCACTTTCTCCTCTATTTGACTGTTTATTTCAGAACGAGGCAGGACCAGCTCTGCTGACTCTTCAGCGCTGTGTTATCCGTCTGCAGCATATTGATATTTCCGTCCCTTTCCAAAATGACTGTCTCTAAAGTGATTGACGTAAGTAAATCCCTGCGGACAAAATAAAACAACGTTTATCGACCTAAATCCATCTCTTGAATTGCAAATACAGTCCAGTCCCCAGATTTATGGCAATGGTTCACCTTAGAAAACATCTTCTTTTTCTCTGTTTTTACCACAGATTTACTGTTTTAAAGATCTATTTCAACTGGGGAATGTGTTTTGAATAATACAGAAGTGTAACTGATAAGTCACTGTCGCAGCAGCTAAACAAATGGCTGCCAAAGCCAATGTGCAATTATGCCGGAAATTCCACACAGCTGTAATTTAGGTTAATGATTTTATTTTATTTTTTATCACCCCATTGGAGAGCTTTCACCAGGAGCCAATAGATGGTAATGAGGCTGCTCTCTGTTGGGGTTCCTGAATAAAGCCTGCACACCTCATCCTCTGGCTCTCTACTAGGCCAGGACAGAGACTCAGGCCCTGTCTATATGTATCCAGATTTTTTTTGTAAACTGACATTTTTTCTACATTTGGGCATCTCATCCACACACAAATGTAGTTTAGGTACCTAAAACAGAGATTTTTTTAAAAGGCCCTCTGAGGTGAAGATAGCATTTGATAACAGACAAAGGGCTCACTTTATTGGTAGGTCTAACATTACAAACAATAAAATGATGTGCTATACTCCACAGCAGTATTAGAACTGAAACATCAAAGGATCATCAGGATACAGCCCGCTGCTGCTCACATTGTTTGGGTACAGTATTGTCAGGCCTCATGAATTCAAACACTGGGCAACTTGTAGCAAGCTGCTAACCTGCTTTCCTCCTGTCATTTTACACCACCATACAGCTCCATCAGTTGACCTCATATAAAAGTCAAGGGAAGATGTGAGATGAGACTACATAGTACATAGTATGAAAAAATGTGGCCAATTTGCCAAATCTCTAGCTAGGCCTATCCATTTAAAGTACTCACATACACAGTTTCATCTTTTATCTTTCCAACTGATCTTTAAATAAAGCTCAGCGTAAGTTCAATCACAAAGACTTTCTAAATGTTACATCCATTGACAATGCTCTCTCTGTCCCACTCCCATCGCTTCCTCTGGTCAGCGGTGCCTGAGTGTTCCCTCTCCTGGTTCGCCAGTCAAGCTTTGCCACAGTCCCCTTCAGCCATTCATGTTGCTGCTGCCAAACTTTAAATCCACTACATCTTTACCACCCTTCTGAAATATATGACATCATGATGGGGTCTAATCACCGAAGACTTTTCACATTTCCTATACTTATGTGCGCATGTTAATAAATGTTCTTTTCACTCAGATTGAGACTCTCCTGACTGAAATGTCTTTAACATTGGAGAGACATATCTATCTTGCATTATGTGTCAGACCCAAGCAGCACTCCCTGGGGCTGAAAAATTAAACCAAAAGCTGCAGCTCGTCAAATGTCCACATGAGGCTGGTTCCAGAAGCCAGTCAATGCCCAGCTTTATAGTAGACATATGTTAATACCCTGGTACATAAAAACAGTTTTGGTCTGTTCAGCTAACTTCCTTATTAATGACAACTGCACCGTTTATAACTTACCTGTTTAAATTTTATTGAGACTTAAAGTTATGCATAATTAAGGGCCACTTGAGTGAAGGTGGGTGCTACCATGGCAATGTTGTTCGTTAGGTAACATAACCACATGAGAACCCCAGATTTACAAAGTATAGGTATAGCCGTAACTGTCATTTTTTCAGTGTGTTTTCAGTTCATGGAAGTTAATTGTAATGTTTTGGTCATCTAAAGAGTCCTGTTTAGAGTTTCATTATACTAAAAAAGATACATAACAGATATTTAGTTTTTCCGGTAATTACATTTTGTTTTAATGGTTGTAAGCCTGCTTTTCGCTAGCGAAAATTAGCATTAGAATTACTACTTATTACAGATAACAATAGCTGTAAATACACCACGCTAACCAAGCTAGTAGTTAGCACAGGGGTTGGCAATATATCAGTTATACACTATGTATCATGGCTTGTTCCGCCTGGGTTATATAAAATCACTATGTTGTGAACATCATGCATAATTGTTCATGTTATTTTTTAAGGCCACAGGCATGAGGCTTGCCTCAGAGTTTTGGTTCTCTCATTCTCTCCTTTGGTTACCTTCCTCTGATGTACACGTACACAACAGACTTACACACATTCTTCCGCCCATCCAAACCACTGTCTCCCAAGCAAGTGTGTGAGCAGGCAAAGTATATTTCTCATCTGCAGGACTCCAGACCAGACAGCTGTTAGTTTGTTTCCAGCTCACAGTGAATAAATCATTAGGTTAAACTGTGTCACGGTAACAATTTAACTTAATGAGATTAACAGTAGTGTGAGCAGAGGAAGTGTGTGTCTTTGTCCTTGAGGAGCTCCAGATCGCAACTGTTTGGTCACATTTTGCAACCATGGAGCAGCGGTGTGACTCTCAAATTGTGTTAAAACATAGAGTGGAGAGCTGTTGGTTTGTGTCCAGCTGACAGTGAATTAATCCTCACATTTAAAGGTGCAGCAGTTAAACTTTGTGCTAACTTCTGACATCTGACGGTTGACAAAAAGCTTCAAGTTCAAAGCAAAAACATGAACACTTCCTGCCTGAGAGGAGCTGGGTGCTTCAAAATTAAAAATTATAAATTATGACTGTATTTTTTCTACCATATCATAACCATAGCTGCCATTGGTTGATTTCACACAGTCTCACACCACACCTCCAATTTCTCACTCGGAAAAAAAAAAAAGTGCTGGTAGTCATTCCATTCCTGTACGGTAGGGGGCCCCATCTCACATAACTAGGCCACTACTGCCTACAATGACAAATGATGCCCTCCTGCTAGTAAGAACAGGAAGAAGAAATATTTTAAGTCTTGCATTTCTCACCTCCAGGTATATTGTCATGTGTGTTGTGAAGTAGTTGCTGCTTAGCTTTTTAATTGTAAAGCAAGCCCCCTATGTATGTAGGCTGTTGCTGCAGCGGCCCAGGTTCGACTCCAGCCTGTGGCATTTTGCTGCATGTCATTCCCTCTCTTTCTGCCCTTTTACCTGTCCTATCAATTAAAGGCAAAACGCCCCAAAAAATTATCTAAAAAAAAAAAAAAAAACTTTACATTTACTTTCATATGTGTTGCGAGAGCATGTAAAGGCATTTGAAGAGCTTTGACAAAACTCCCCAAATGCAATTATTATTCCCAAAATAATATTTTAGTTAGATCTTAATCAAAATATATTTAACTATTTCAAC
>JAPZEB010057363.1:0-10236 GCA_029783705.1 Chaetodon striatus
CGATCTGTGTGTGTGTGTGTGTGTGTGTGTGTGTGTGTGTGTGTGTGTGTGTGTGTGTGTGCTTGTTGTATCAGGTGCAAGCAAAGTAACAACCAATCCATGGAACCTGAGAGAGACAAATGCACAAAGAAAACACAAGTAAATAGGGAAAAGGTATGCAACCAGACTCCTCTGGTATTCTCAAGATATCACAGTAACAACATTCAGACAGATGAGGTCAAATAGACTTGACCTTTGGCCTCAAACAACAAACCACTTCATCATTTTGTCTAACTGCACGTTTGTGCCAAATTTGAAGAAATCCCCTCAAGGTATTCCTGAGATATCACATTAACAAGAATGAGACAGATGAGGTCCCAAAGACTTGACCTTTGACCTATGACCACCAAAATCTAATCAGTTCATCGTTGAGTCCAAGTGAATGCCAGTGCCATACTTTAAGAAATATTTTGAGGTGTTTTTGAGATATTGTGTTCACAAGGATAGGATGGACGGATAGACAACCCAAATACATAATGCCTCTGGCCACGGCTATCACAGGCATGGAGGTGTAAAAACACAAGCAAAAAGAGAAGCGATGCAGGTTGCACACAACAAAGGATATGAACACAATACACCTTTTTAAAGAATACATTTTGACACATCACGGTAGGAAAACACAGGTTAAACCTAATCTGTTGACAATGGCTCAGTGCTCCAGTAAGCCGTGACGGTGTATGGAAAAGAGCCACTGTTAATGTTACTGGTAACACCTGTGCTTCCTCTACTGCATCAGATCCAGATGTCTGTCAGGAATAAGGCCTGTAGACGCTCTCATGGGACACTAGAACCTGATTAGTTTTTAGTTTCCTGTTGAATTTATGTCGTATTCAGCTCGTGACATCTCTCTGTTTCATTTTGTTTTCTGTATGTGTTGTCAGATTGGTTAATGTTCTTCTTTCTACCTTGCATTTTATTTATTTGCATCATTTTGCTATTTAAAACTGTTATCATCTTCATTTGCATGTGTTTTTTAAGCTGCATACATCAAACTCTCTTGGCCACCGCAGGCTGGCACAGGTGGGGACTATAAAAGGAAAGTGACATGAAAGAAAGGTGTGCTGCTGAGTGAGATGGCAGATCTCGTCCAACCTGTCCACCTATTCAATGACTCAAAACTGTTTGCATGTAGAGTTTCAGGCAGTATGTGTCCTGACAAAACCCATAATACTGATTCAACTTATAATCATGTTTAAAGAGTCAAAAAATATGAAATTACCTGATGATTTGACCCTAACATTTGTTTCATATGTGAAAAGCTTAAGTTTTAACTGGCACACAGATAAAAACCAAGCAACAAATAGGCAAATACGAAGACTGAGTGAGGTTAACTGTAGTTAGTTCACCTTCCACAAAGTATGCATTTCATTCACGTACTCTTACATATCTAGTTTCCATTCGCCTTAAATGACTGTTTTGGATTATTGCAGTATATATAAGACCAAGCATTTACTGATTCTCAGAGAGAGTACTGTGATAGATGGCCCTTTTCACAACCTAAAGAAACACACTAACTAAAAATAGAGCTGCTCAAAACCTCAGCAGCACTCTGCATGTTTCTTTTTAAAAAAAAATGCTGTTGAGTTGCTGTCTCCTGATTCAAAGTACAAATCAAGTTCAGACAAAAAAAAACTTTCAGGTTCTGCTAGCTTGTATTTCCTTTTCCTCTGAGCCTATGTTTGTATGTGTGCTGTGAGGACAGTTGAATGCTGCTTACCTTAGTCAGAAGGATATGTGAGAGCCTGGTGCTGCACCTTCCTCTGGTGTTCGAGGGCAACTGAGGAAAAACCACAAGACAAATAAAAGTGCCGTGTGCCAGAGGGAAGGTGGGGCAAGATGTGAAAAGGTGCACTCGTCATAGGTGTGGATCACACTTTAATTGTACAATTTTAATCATTATTCTTTTATATTACGTTATTTATTTGCTACACTATCAAAAGAAATCAACGTTACTTGTTTCTATAGTGTCTAGCTACATTAACTATTCCACCAAGACTTTTTCGTTATATTGTTTTTTTTATTTACAGTGTTTGTATTATTGCATTAGATTGGTAGATTCTTGAAAATGTTATGTATTGATTGACTGAAACCTTTATTTACAAAGTAATAACCTACATATGGCAGGAGTGCTCTACAGGGACACATAAATAGTAGTTACATGCAGGTACACATTAAAATAAAACATCCACCAAGAGGTAAAAATAAAATAAAAATGGCTACAAGAAAAGAAGAAAAATACAAGCAAAGGGATAATCAAGGATCTATTAAAACATTTCATATGCACTATTTTGTATTAATTTTGTATCAATGTGAAATTGAAAGACACTTTTTAGTGTGTCATGTCTGAGACTATACTGAGGGGTATTCTGTTTGTAAGGCATACAATAAATAAAAGCTGTTTTCTCTAAAGCATTCTTACCGAAATCCTGGGATTTATGAATGAAAACTGCACTGCGCCTGTGTGGGATATCTTGAATATGTTGTGCATTCAAATGCAAACAGGAGACATTTTTAGATGTGTTCATTTGCATACAGTAAATGTCACAGACACATCTTTTGTTCGGATACTCTGGATGATTGTCAGAGCCTGAGAAGCATCTTTTGACATTTGGAGATATATTTGGTGATTAGAATAAAAGGTCACTTTGGAAGGCTGCCGTGAAAAAAAGCTTTGAAGGACAAGGCTGGTGTTGTTCTATGTTTCTCCTCTTGTGAACAAATCCTGTGAAAAGAACAAAACCAACAATACATTAATATGTTTATTCCCCGTCTTGTTTGCAGCACTCAGCCCTGAGCACGATGGTTCCTACTTGAGATGTAAATCCTAAGTAGTAACAGGAACTTGCAAACGCAGATACCAACGCACTGAGGCACTCTTAAGTGTTGGTTTGAGATTTACCAGGCGGTGTCACTTTTTTGACGTAGTAACTGTAGTAACTGCCGAGAAAGTCTGCATAGGGCGGGTGGGAAGGCAGGTAGATCAAAAAATACACAGGACTTTCACCCAGGAGACCACGGTTCATGTCCTGCATACAATCAAAAGCCAATCAAGTTATTTAATAACAATGTAGCATAGTATGCCAGTATGTCTGGCATACTATGAGAATGATGTAGGTTGTGATGTTACGTTAGTGACAAACGTACTTATGTTAAGACAAACTATGAAATTTTTTCTAAATCTAACGATGTACTTTTTTTTTTTTTTTTGTACCAAAACCCAAGGAAGTAAATCTAAAAAAACTAAGTCTACCTATATTAGAAGTTTATTTTGAAAAGAGACTGTATGCATTTAACAAGCGAAAACTATAAATTTTCTGTGAAAACAGTAGTTTTTTTTTTAAAAAGGCACACGAAAATGCTGTTCCTGAGCCTCCAAAACTGACCTTGGTGGGGTACCCAGAGCGTCATATTTTGACATGTAGGGCTACTGACCAGGCGTTGGTATTTGATGAGCTGGGAGTGAGAATTTGTCTGGGGAAAAAAAGCTACAAACAGTAATGTCCTCAAACGCCAGGGCACTATAGATTTTAGGTAATGTTATCTAAGTGTAAGCTATTTTCAACTGATTTGCAAACACAGTGCAAATCTATTTGCGGCAGCAGAACAGTCTTGGTGGGATCAGCTACAAAAAAAACAACAACTGCAGTGCCCAGGTTTATTGTAATCAAATGTCACCAAGAGCAACAGTTTGGACTTTCTTATTAAGTTTGTATACAGAAAATCACACACAATATTCAACTGTAATTTACAGAATTTAGAAAAGTGTTACAGTGAAAGCGCTCCAGCAGAGGGTGCAGTGAGACAGTGTCATTAACATGAAGAGCAGCTGTGTGTTACATAGGAAGAGGACTTAAAGCAGGCTCCCCTGAGCAGAACTACAGCTCAGGTTGTCAGGCAGACCAAGTGTCCAGCCCTCTGCACTTGAAGTTAAAAAAGCAGTCTATGCAGTGCTGTTATTTTAGAGGCTTGATCCTCATTATTTATAGTTTGTGTCATCACATTTGTCACTTGAGTTTGCTTTTAATCGTTTTTATTTCAGGATAGTTTTGTTTTGTCTCCCATCATGTTGTGTTGTCAGGATTTATTTACCTCATCCTTTAAAACCTTGCCATGGCATCAGGACTGCACTAGTCACGAGTCAGAATGATGGCTGAGTTTAATTTGATTTTAACATGGTCACAGCTTACTTGCACAAGTACTCTTAGTCTGCTCATCATGAAAAAACACAAACTGCCTTGCCCCTATAAATTTCCACAGCCATCTGTAGGAGCTTTTTTCCGCGGCTGGTTGACTCTGTCCAGTATGCAAATTATTTCCTTTTGCTTTGTGATGATAAGGCTCCTCTAGAGGATGCTCCTCAGTGGCATAGGCATTAGCCATGTCACAAAGGATTATGAGGATATCTTTCCACTGCACAAGGCCTCACAGATCAGGTGATACACTGACACATTGTCTGGGGTGAATCCCACCTGTAGCCCTTGATAAGTTAATAAAATGGATGGTTGGGTAGTTGTATATTCATGTACTGTAGATATTCTTATCTAAAAACTGCAAATGACAGAGCTGCTGGTGTGCTGAGGTCAACCTCTGTTACTTACAGGACTCCTCTGAAGAAAAGCTCTTTTTCCTCACTATATAGACGATCATGACTACACGGTCATGATCTCTAGCACAGCCCAAGCCTGGATAATGTAGATTCATACCAGAAGAAAGAAGAAGAAATGGAAAAAATGTAGGAGTTAGGGCAACAAAGATGGTAACAACAAGGCAATACAATGATTGTTGTCATTGAACATGACAAACATTGCATTCCATTGTACTGTATTGTATTGTACTGTATTGAACTGCTGTTTTTGTCATCTCTTAAAGCAAATGATGATTTTCATTTGAGCTGTTGTAAGGAATAACTGTTTGTCTCTAAAGCAGACACCCTCCTCTCTCTCTTTCTCTCCATTTTCATCTACTGGGTCGCGGGATTAGCAGGCTGAGAAAAGTACTCCAGACGTCCTTCTATCCAGCAGCACTTTCCAGCTCCTCCTGGGGGATCTCGAGGCATTCCCATTCAAGATGAGATATGTAATCCCTCCAGCATGTCCTGGGTCTGCCCCGTGGCCTCCTACTACTCAAATGTGCCTGTGACACCTCTTACAGGAGGCACCCAGGAGGCATGCTCATCAAATGCCCAAACCACCTCAACCAGCCCTTTTCAATGCAAAGGAGCAACGGCTCTAGTCCAAGCTTTCTCTGGATGTCCAAGCTCCTCATCCTATCTCTGAGGCTGAGCCCAGCCACCTAACTGAGGAAACTCATTTGGGCCACTTGTATCGGTGATCTCTTTCTTTTTGTCATTACCCAGAGCTCATGACCATAGGTGAGGGTTGGGACATAGATGGACCAGTAGAATGAAAGCTGTGCCCTCCAGCTCTGTTCCCTCTTCACCACAATGGTTTGCCGCAGTGCCTGCATCACTGCTGACACCATGCCAAACTGCTGATCCATCTCGCGCTCCATTTTACCCTCACTCATGAACAAGACCCCAAGATGCTACTTGCTTGAGGGAGTAACTCTCTCCAAACACAGAAGGGGCAATCCACCGGTTTCCTGCAGAGAACCATGGCCTCAGGTGCGTCACGGTGTGATGAAGCCAACAGAACCACATCATTTGCGAAAAGCAGAGATGAAATTCTGAGGTCCCCTCCTTCCCCCTGCCTGCTCCTTGAGATCCTGTCCATGAATATCATAAACAGAATCAGTGACAAGGGGACAACCCTGGCAGCGGCCAACACCCACTGAGATGTGGACACAGCTCTCACTTTGGTCATACAAGGACTGGATGGCTCGTAGCAAGGACCCTGGTACCCTGTATTCCTGTACCCCCATGTGCCAGTACTTCCTTGAGGCCAACCTAAAGTTCCTCTACATGGACTGCTCAAGCTCCTCCCACACCTGGGTTTTAGCTTCAGCGACCTCAACAGCTGCAGCCCTTCTGCCCAAATGGTACCTGAATGCTGCTTCAGATGACCCAGGGCCAGCCAAACCTGAAAGTCCTCCTTCTTCAGCCTGACGACCTCCTTCACTGCTGGTGTCCACCTGCAGGTTCTTGACCACAGCTTTTAGCAGTTGCCTCCACAGTGGAGGCTTCGAACATGGACCACTTAGATTTTGTGCCCCCAAACTCCCCAGGGATGCACCAAAAAATTCCTCCAGTGGTTGGAGTTGAAGACCTCACGGACAGGGGCCTCAGCCAGACACTCCCAGTTTACCCTCACTACACATTTTGGGTTTACCAGGTCTGTCTGGCAGCCTCCCCAACCATCTGATCCAGCTCATCGCCAGGTGGTAATCAGTTGACAGCTCAGCTCCTCTCTTCAACCAAGTGTCCAAGACATACGGCTGCTGATTTGATGGAAGGACAACAAAGTCAATCATCAATTCTTGGCCTAGGGCGTTCTAGTACAAAGTACACTTATGAAACTTCCTATGCTCAAACATGGTGTTCATTATGGCTAATCCATGGCTAGCACGGATGTCCAATAAGAAAACACCACCCAGGAGCAGGTCAGGCAGGCCATTTCTCCAGATCACACCCCTCCAGGTTTCTCCATTGTTGCCCCTGAGCAGCGATTAACATGACTGACAGCTGTGTTGAGAGTCCACGGCTCTGATTTGCTGTTTTTGTTCTTGTGCAGTAAGGCCATTAAAATTGGTACAAGGCAATTGAGGAGGCAGAGGAGTATGATTTGCCTCATAGATTATCTGTCTCATTTAGTACTGACAGTTACAACAAATTTGACAAAGAGTTATTCTTTTTAAAAAGTCATCAACCACAGCTTTAAGTGACATAATTATGTAGTGTTACTACAAACAGTTTGTTCTGTCACCTTGCGAGTTGATTTATTTTTTTTGATACATTATATGATCACAAAAATTAAAATCTTGTTGACACTGGGACATTTAGGAGTACATTTTAATATTTGACGGGGTGGTTATATGCCTTTTTATAGCCTACATCTTGTTTCAGCATTAATTTACATCCTGCTGATTTCACACATCGCATTCCGTTAATCTTTGTCATCTGTCACTTGGATTGTTACACATACGTCATGCACAGATGTGACACACATAAGGGTGTTCATTTATATTCACAGATACATTCTCACAGGGTGCTGCTGCAGCTGCAGATAGAAATGTGTCTTGCTTTAAGCAGCCTGTCACGAGAGATGACATAAAAATGAGACAATATAATAATGAGATTATTGAGTCATTTATTAGTATATAACATTCAAAGAGTGGGGCAAGAAGGACAAAAGAACCAAAGACACGGGCTGCTGTTCACTGCATGTTGTTGCGCAACTTGGAATGAACCAAGAAAAGTTAGCAGTGGGTCTTTTTTTGTTCTCTTCGTTCAAAGTGATGCAAAAATGCGGTGTTATGCTCTCACGCTTATGGCCAATTGTGTCTGTCTGCTGTTTGAGCTGAGCAGGTTAGTTTTTTTCTGCTAAAAACATCTGCCTGCTGCTGAACACAAGGTTGTGAGAGCCGTGAGACTGAACCAAGACAGTTGGGCTGAGACTGAATTGTTTCAATTTATTCATCGTTGCTGTCATGAGCCAAATCGTTTGACACATTGTAGGTCATGTTAAGTTATGCTGACTCGGCTTGACATTTGTTTTAAGGTGAGATTTTTACTTCAAATGACAACACCTCAATGTCCTCAATGTTGCAGTTTATTCTCCTGTTATTTTGACAGAACAGGAAACCGCAAATGTTTTCTAAATTCAGCCAGTCATGACTGTTTTTCTAATCATCCAAACCTGTGAATGAAGACTTGTCAATGACAATAGTTACTGGTTTTACTTAATGCCAGCAACACAACTGACACAGCTGGCTTTCAAATGCTTAACACTTTTTTTTGTCTTGCTTCCCCAGTTGATTGTCTTCCCACACCTGTGGTTCTCATCTCTACAGTTACAGCAGCTGCAGCTTTAATGGCATGCCACTACCTCTCGAGTGTGTCAGGAGTATCAGGAAAGCCTCCTTCTTCAGCTCGACAGCCCCCCTTCTCTCTTAGTGTCCCCCAATGGATAATGACTTTAAGAGGCACTGAGCATGTATTGCACATAAGCCATCAGCACAGAGAAAAGGAGTCCCATCTCAAGAGAACACCCTGAGTGCAGGTTCTTTTTGCTCAATTTTTGTCTCTGCGCATTCATTTTTGTCTTTGTTTAGCACCTTTTAAAGGAACATTTCACACACAAAATTATCATTTACATATCAGTTATATATGAAAACTTCTCACACATCTCCTGCATTATAATTCCAGTTTCATTTATCCAGTCATATGCTCAGCACTTCCCAAATGCTTGCATTTTTGCTTAAACATTACTGTTTAAAATACTTCCACATGCACAGCACAGGTTTACTACTTGTCCATGTGTGCACCTGTTTATGCAGAAGTGTTTTAAATAATGAGATTTGAGCAAAAGGGGATGTGTCCCATAAATATTTGGTACATTTGCATTTCCCCCCCCTAATAAAAACACAATAGTAGCAGAGGACTTTTGTTTTGAAGAAACTAAAGACATATTGATGTATAAAATGCATAATTGGTGCAAAGTATTGCTTTAATTTGTACTTACCCCCACATGTGTGTATTTTTTCTTTCAGCACTAATCAACTACAAGTCTGACTTATTGTTTTAGTGTAGAGCTAGAGGGAACCCAAAATACATGAGACAGTCACTTATAGAAATGTACAAATCTTTAATAATCTCTAAATATTACGCTATGAAAATATTGTTTCACTACACAAAAATACAGCAGGAAAATATGTAACAAAAATAAATTACAATAAAGTCTATTAACAAGCAAAATCATTTTTCCAACTCATTTATTTTGTCTTTTTCATTGAAAGTTTCCTGATTTTGTAAATCACTGAAAATAACAATAACTTAGAGTTTTAAACTTTGGTTTTTAGAGATAAATGCTTTTGGTTTGTCTAGCTATTTTCTTTGTGTGCTTTTTTTTACAAGTCTAGTAATGATTGTTTTTCTTTCTCTCTGCTGTGCAGACGTGCACAGCAGGTTGACATGCAATCAATGAGCTGTCATGGGGCTGCTGGTAGGCTATAGGACCTTTTCTCACTCAACCAACATTGTGGAGAAAGAGCTAAATTGATATGTTCCTCTCCATAGGGTGCTGCAGCCCCGTGGGAAGTGTCAGTCAAAGGTCTACATTATGGGTGCATAACAAAACCCTTGTCACGAGCAGTCAATGGTTCTTTTTCTTTTCCCACACAAAGTCTGGATGGAAAAGTGTTGCACGAACTAAGTTTGAGGTCTTTTTAACTTTGAGCCAGTAGATGTCCTTCAGTTCCATGTAAATGTTTTTTTCTTATATTTGGATGTCTTCCCTCAAATTTAAAGAGAGATGGCTGACAAACATTTTCCCTTATTTTTCTTATTAATATTAGCAGGGATTCTTTTCAGGCTGCTTAGCAGAAACCGACACATTGTTTGGTCATGGACTTTTTACATCACCATATGACGTGCAAGTTAGCCTGGGTGCATTTGTTATTGATGTTCTGGGACGCCATGTCAGCTTCAGCCTGTTACTCGTACTGTGTGTTTTCAAAATACACTTCCGTTTTCACAGGAAATGAACAGTCTCTTTCAAAATAGATGTATTGTGTGGGAACAAAACTGGAAACTGAAGTTTTTTTTCCTTCAACAACAATTGCAAATGGTTACGTTTGGCCAAAACACACTCCTGGTTGGGTGTCTAAAAACAAAAAAACAGGGTTTGGCTTTACAATCATACAGGAAGCAAGGTGAAAGTCGGTGGTTGTTTGACCCATCCTCCACCTCACCCACCCCTACTCAGACTTTTCGCCCCCTTAACTTAACCCCCTTAACCATTACATTATAACAGCAACTGGCCCCGTATCATGCTGACATGATCAGTGCTACAGGGGCACAGTCACACATGAGCGAAGCAGGCAAGTGACTGTCGCCTGCCAAGGTGATAATCAGAATCAGAATCAGAAATACTTAATTAATCCTCGGGGGCAAATTGTTGGCGTTACAGGTGCTCCTTACATGAGTAGAAAGATATAAAATACTGTGCAATTAAGTGAAAATATAAGAAAATATAACAAGATTATTTACAAAAATATATATAGTAACCTATCAAATATACA
>JAPZEB010057364.1:0-10232 GCA_029783705.1 Chaetodon striatus
TTTTTTTTTTTTTTTTTTTTTTTTTTTTTACCTGAGACATCAGACTTTCATCCATGGATGCAAGTTAACTTGCTCCAGAGCAGGTTAGCTGTTCAGCAAATGTTGCCACGGTCATTTATCCCAGTAAAAAAGAACCAGCTTCGTAATACTGAAAACCCCAAATTAATCCTGAAGTTACCTTGCTAACTTGAATTCTGGTACATGCCTCTGGTTTGTTGTAAGTTTAGTTTTGGTTCTTTTGTCATTTGAACTTTCACTTATTCCTGCCTGTTTCTTGGAGGATTTTTACCAGCTGCATTAAAGCTCACTTTTTGTCAAAACCACCTGCCTGCCTGCTGTTCTTCTGTCTTTATTTGAACTTAACTTATACACCAATAACCCTCTATAACAACCAATGCTCAACACGCATATCCTAAAAATCTTTCTGCTGAAAATCATTTAATATATATTAGCCACACTAAGTGCCCTTAATCAGGGTGACTTTGTCCCTACTTCTTGATTTTACTGCAGTGTTTCATTTGATAGATTGCACCTTTCTACTTACAAAATTAATTAATTAATTATTGTTTCAGTAAAAATGCTGTCAATTGGATGAAATCTCTGTCTAAACAGAAGAGAGTTAATCTATCTAGTTTTCCCCATGTACACATGATTATCTGTGACATCGCACAAGGAAGGTGCCTCGGACCATTGTTGTTTATTATATACACTAATGATGCCCCCTCAGTGTTAACGGATGATAGCAGACTTTCACACTCAGCTGTATGAATATTACATATACATATAAACAAACATGTTTAAACATTTCTAAAAAAAAAAAAACCTATAAAAAAAATAAAATAAAGGTTTTACCCTATCCATCCATAGTATCTCCCCTTTGTTACTCTAGAATGACACCCATCTCTCCTTCCTTAAGCGTTTCATCCATCATGGGTCTCTCTCTCCTGTCCCATACTGTGAGTCTTCCAGGTTGAGTTGCCACTGACGCTGCCATTTAATGTCTTCTGTGTTGAAATGCTGTCTGCAGACTCATGCATGGTGAGTTATATTTAAGGTCCCTCTCCTGATAATAATAGCCTCTTTCTTATTTCCAAAAGGAAACTTGTGTAAGCTCAGGGCTGTATTATATTTAGCAGACACCAAACACTGAGGTACGCACCAGGGTTCGGCTGTGAAACCCTCTTGTCTTTGGTATTTTGTCTTCCTAATCATCAAAACACAAATAAAAACAAAACTGTAGGTCAACACCGTTAAAATAAAACTATAAAATCCAAAAAATAATTAGAAGTCATACAGAACTGTCTAAGTATTCATCTGTTTTCTCTTGTTACCTGCTCTTCTTTTACTGGCATAAATGTTGCTGCTACAAAAGCCAGAAGTAGCTTATCTAGCTTCATTAAGTACTGAAGTGCTTTACAAGACAGAGAGCAACAAAGTGCTGTATAAGGAAACATAACATTTTAGATACAAATGACAACAATAAACAATGTCAAATATAGAAAGCAAGGACAGTGAATAATGTAAATAAAATGTGTTTTTAAGTTTGATTTAATAACAGAGATGGAGGGAAAACATCTTTTTTAAACAATATTTGTATTATGATTTTTTCATAAACATACAAAACGGACACATTCCAAACAAACAGTGGCCACAAAAATTACACATCTTACTGAAATCCCTGACATAAGATATACATAACCCACAACTCAATTGGAAAAATAACTGCATTCAATTGTATGGAATTTATAGGTGTGGAAGGTGTCATAGCACCTAAATAAACATATGCACATAACAGTGCTCAGTCCATTACAGTTGACAGTGATGCAAGAACTAACCATATTGAGAGAAATAAGTGAAAAAGGGATACAAACTTTCATAAATTAAAGTATTTGAAATTTTCAACAAAATTTCATAAGACAAAATACATGAGTAAAAGATAAATGACAATCTATCACCAAGTAAGTAGAAATCTAACCTTATGACCCACAGATGTAATTTTGCCAATTATCAGTGCTGCAGTCAATCATTCCCTCGAAGACAGTATTTGTGAGTCTTTTACCAGCATATTTAAAGAAGGGTGTCCAAGTCTTACAGAAAAATGCTGTTTTACATTTGAATTTGTATGTTAAGTATTCCATTGGTATTAGCTCAAATATCACTTTATGTCATCCTATAATTGTAGGAGGTGCAGTATCAATCCATCTAAGCAGCAAACGTAAGAATATTGAACAACCTCCTTTGATAAGAGCCTTTAATATGAGGGCTGGGTAAGCCCAGGAGCAAGGTGGACATCGAAAATCAAATTGAGTTTATCAGTAATTTTACCCCAGTACACCTCAATATGAACACATGACCAGACACAGTGCCTGTTACTCCCCACCTCCACATGACACTTCGAGCACATTTCTGTCAAACTCGGATTCATCCTATGTCTCAGCTGGGGGGTAATCTGTAAGCAATGCAATATCCTAAACTGGGTCTCTCTGGTTTTACTACATATAGAGATCTCCCATGTCGTTTCATCCAATGTGAGATTGAGATCATTATTCCATACCTGTCGCAGATAGTCTGTAGTCATATCACTAGCAAGGTTAAGTTCAGCATACCGCTGGCTCAGGACTGATTTTTTGCCTCTGTTGAGAGGTAAGTGTTCTATTTCTGAAGTCTGACAGTCAAAGACGTGGCTGGTTTGACCCTGAATAAAGCTACAAATCTGAAAAAATCTGAAGCAATTATATGGGGGTAGATCATATTTCTTTTCGATTTCTGAAAGTGGGAGCATCACTTCTTTATGAAATAAATGCCCCAAGGTTAGAATCCCTCTATCTCTCCAGATGTTAAACCCACCCTCTGGACAAGCTGGGGCAAAATCAATGTTACAGTGTAAGGGAGCCAGGGGAGACAGTGTATTTGCACCATCTTCCACCTTTATTATTGCTTGCCAGGCTTGCAGACTTGTTTTAATTATGATATTATTAACCGTGACATAATTTTCTGTAAGTGTAGGGCACATAACAGACTCAGTAAAGGGCTACCTGCATTAAGTGTTTCTAGATCTAGCCAAACTGATTCTGGGTCATCATTAATCCACTCGGCTATGTAACAAAGCTGTGCAGCCAGCTGATAGTGTCTAACATTAGGGACAGCTAAGCCGCCCTTCTCCACAGACATCTGTAGCTTATCCATCTTTAATCATGGTTTCTTTTTGTTCCAAATAAATGTGCTTAAACAGTTGTTCACCCTCCTAATAATTGTATTATTATGTAATATAGGGACCATTTGAAAGTGATAAAGGAGTCTCAGCAAGATATTCATCTTGAGTAAGGCAACCCTCCCCAACACAGACAATGGTAGAGATATCCAACTGTCTAAGTCATCCTTAATATGTTTTAGAAGGGGCTCAAAATTAGCCTTGTACAGTGTTTCTGGTGACAGGGTAATTGAAATCCCCAGGCAAGTGAAACCTTTGGGTGACCATTTAAATGGAGATGGAGCGGGGCAATGAGGGTTGCCTAGAGGCATAACCTCAGATTTTGAGAAATTAATTTTGTACCCTGAGAATTCACTAAATTGATGTATTACTTCCAAAACAGCTGGTACAGATGTATGTGGGTTGGTTTAAAAAGTAAAATATCATCAGCGTATAAGGCTATTTTATGATCTTTTTCACCAGCAGAGATTCCAGTAATATCAGGGCTATTCCTTATAGCTTCCACGAAAGGCTCTATAACTATCGCAAACAGCAGTGGGGACAGCGGGCACCCTTGCCTTGTCCTTCTGCCCAGGGGGAAGTAAGAAGAGTTCCGAACAGCTGCAAGTGGTCTGTTATATAATTGTGTAACCCAGCTGCAAAATGTGTCTCCTAGGTCGAAAGTGTCAAGAGCAGGAAAAAGAAACGGTTTGACTTATTTGTGGCACAGATGGGACAAGCCGCGACAAACTCCCGAGTATCCCTCTCCATGGTTGGCCACAAGAACTTTTGTCTCAACACCTCCAAAGTGTGTGCAGTTCCTGGGTGGCAGGTCAGTCGAGAGGAGTGGGCCCACAACAGCACCTGGGAATGGACAGAGTCAGGGACAAACAGATGATTAGGTGGTCCGTTACCTGGATCAGGATGTTGTTCCTGGGCCTGTAGAACTTGAGACTCAATTTCCCAAGTGAGAGAGGCTACCACACATGTCTTAGGCAAGATGGATTCAGGTTTGCCTGCGGATTGAACTGTGAATTGTCGAGACAGAGCTACAGGCTTGATGTTTCTGGACCCTGGCCGATAGGTTAGGGAAAACTTGAAGCGTTCACAATGAACTGCAGGCTATGGTCAGGTTGTGTCAGGATGGGTGCGGAGATGAACCGGTGCTTGAGGTTCAGGAAGGCTTGGTTTGCTTCTGGAGTCCAAGAGAATGCTTTATTGACTGAAGTAAGGGATGTCAAAGGGGCTGCAATCTTGCTGTAGTCGCGTATGAAGCGACGGTAAAAGTTTGCAAAACCTAGGAACCGTTGCAACTGCTTCCGATTCTCTGGTGTGGGCCAGTCCTTGTAGCAGACAGTTTCTGAGGATCCATCTTCACTTCACCAGCAGAAATTATATATCTGAGGAAGAATATTGTGAAAACATGGAACTCACATTTTTCGGACTTCACAAAGAGGCAATTTTTCAGAAGACGCTCCAGCACCTGACGGACATGTTGTGTGTGTTCCTGAGCATCCTTAGAGTAAATGAGGATGTCGTCCAGGTAGACAAAGATAAACCGACCGATCATGTCTCGGAGCACGTCATTGATGAGGTTCTGGAATACTGCAGGAGCGTTGGTGTGTCCAAAAGGCATGACAAGGTACTTGAAATGTCCAAGGGGGGTGTTGAAGGCCGTCTTCCATTCATCCCCTTGCCTGATACGGATGAGGTGATATGCATTGCGGAGATCCAATTTGGTAAAAACTGTGGCACCGTGCAAAGGGGTGAAGGCAGAGTTGATCAGGGGCAGAGGATAGGTGTTTTTGATGGTGATGTCATTGAGTCCTCGGAAGTCGATGCAGGGTCGAAGGGAATATCAAATGTAGGTCTCCATAGCAGTCTGCTCAGGCTTGGAGAGGTTATATAGTAGGCTGGTGGGCAGTGTGGCTCCAGGGATGAGATTAATGGCACAATCATATGGACAGTGAGGGGGCAGAGAAAGAGCATCTTCTTTACTGAACACCGGAGCCAAATCATGGTATTCACGGAGAACCAAATCCAACTTCACTGGAGAGGCTGGAACAGGAACGGGGGAATTTGCAGGCATCAGAGCAGAACGAAGACAGGTTTCATTACAACATGGATCCCAAGACATCACTACTTTCTTCTTCCAGTCAATATGGGGTTTATGGATTTGGAGCCAAGAGTATCCCAAGACCATGGGGGAATTGGAGTGGTAGATCACATAGAAAGTCGTCGACTCCCGATGGTTGCCAGCTAGGATCAGAGTAACTGGAACAGTATTTTGCTGTACTTGGGCTAAATGTAACCCATTGAGGGCTCTGACTTCTAGTGGAGATTTGAGGGGCTCTAATGGAATGCACATTTGTCGGGCAAGCTGAAGGTCCAGGAAATTCTCCTCCGCACCAGAATCAATCAGGGCTTGAACCGGGAGAGACTGGGACTGCCAACAGAGAGAAGCAGTGATCTGCAAACGATGAGGGGAAGAAGTAGTAACTCGGCTCACCCGTATTTCCCCAGTTACTGATGAGCCTGTCCTTTTTCTGATCGAAGGGGGCAAACTGCGATGTAATGGCAGACAGTTGGGTGCGACCTAACTACATAGGTTACGGATCAGCAACAGGTCGTGGTGTAGGTGCAGTGGCATGCCGAGCAGTTGATGGGCCCCGAGAGGGTTCGGAGCGTAGACTTCTCTCTCTACGTCGTTCCCGCATTCGGTTGTCTATCCGAATGGCCAGGTCAATTGTTTGGTCCAGGCTGGAGGTCTCATCACGAGTGGCGAGCTCATCCTTAATGACATCCTGAAGGGCTGCATAGAAGGCTCCCTGGAGGGACTCATCATTCCATCCACTTCCTGCTGCAATGGTGCGGAATTCAACGGAGAACTCAGCCATGCTGCGGTTCCCCTGACGGATGGACATGAGACGGTGACTGGCATCTTTTCCTCGCTATGATACGTGACAAACTAAGCAACTCAGTTCTACCATAGACATATAGAGACACAGCACTGACTGTTTTGGCCCATTGCTGAGATGTGTGTTTGTAACAATTTGCTATTAGCTGTGCAGATACGGCTTGACCAGTTCTCAAAAGCTAAGCCTGAGACCAAGACAATTCTGAGTCCAACAAGGCACAAGACTAAGACAAGTGCAAGACTAAATAAAAGAGTCTTGAGACTGGACTCGAAACTTAACCCATTGTTTGAATTGCACTGCAGCTTTCGGGGAGCCATAATTTTCAGCAGCACAACACATGTTAAAAATCTTTCATGTTACTATGGGAAGTATGAAAATATTTTCAGCTCCTTGTAAAACTGTGGCATGACAAATTAGACTGTGTCAGGCTGCCACACTCTGGGTAACTAATGGACAACACTGCAGTCACCCCTGTTTGGAAATGTATGTGGTCTTTCAGATCTTCATTTCTTTCCTTCCGACACAGCGGACAATACAGAGAGGGAGGAAAAGCACATGGAGGCCGAAGCGGCTGCAGTGATATGAGTGGGACTGAAGGATATCATTAAGGAAATGCAGGACTTTAAAACCGAACTGACAGTGGAGTTCAACACATTCAAAGAAGGAATCAAAAGAGAAATGAAAGAAGAACTCCATGATATTACAAAAGACATCAACCAGCGGCTCATAGAAACAATGACAGAGCTAGCTACGCATACCATGAGAATCACAGAGGCCGACCAGAGTATTGAAGCGATGGAAAGTTGGAACATGGAGGCAAAAGAGGCTCTACTTCAAGTTATCAAACAACAGAGAATATTGCAAGAGAGGCTGACAGACCAAGAGGGAAGAAACCAACAGAATAATATCCGCATTTTTGATCTGAAAGAGGGAGCAGAGAGTGGCTCCATAACACAATTCATTGAACTTCTGAAAAACGAGTTGCCTCTGCCGACAACCATGGATCACATCGAGCCTTAATGCTGAAACCAGACGCAGATAAACCCCCGAGATCTATCATGGTAATCTGCCTTCAATACACAGTGAAGGAGGTGGTGTTGAGGGAAGCCTGGAAGAAAAAAATCCGCTACCAAAACCGAACTCTCTTTTTCGACAATGACCACTGAGGTTATCAGGAAAAGGGAGGAATATAACGGGATTAAAAAAGCCCTAAAAGAAAAAGGAATATGTTTCCAGACGCCCATGACAAAAATTAGGAAGCTGGGAAGCTGGCCCCTGGACATATGAGAGCACGAAGGAGGCTGCTAAGGAGCTGAACAGGAGGGGAATTGCGGTAGAGATACTGGGGACAGGTGCAGCCAGGAGCGGGATAGAGGATAGGCTCCAGCGGGCACTGCCGTGGCAGCAAGCTGGGAACTCAGAAGATACCGCTTTGCAGGCCAAGCAAAGACTACAGGAATTTCAAAGGAAATAAATGTACAAAGAGGTATGTGAGTGCATTTAAATAGCCTCAATGAAGACACTGACAGATAGATTAGAATTGTTTGCACTCCAGTTATAATATTGATAAGTCTTCACTTGTTATATCTCATCGGTAGCTAAGAGCATATTTTTCGCAAGGAGGTTAATGCACAGGCATTATTGGACAGTAAGACCGAACCTACCTAGAGAGGGGCCCCCATTCGCTGCGCTCCCCTCAACCCATGAAGCTAATGTTGGAGGCACACACATGGACACGTGCCTACTTCTGGAAGTTGTATTGTTCCCTGCTCTATATTAAACTGTTCTTAGTTTTTACAAGGTTGTTGTTGGTTACCATGGTTACGATACAGATTCAAGGTAAGCACAAGACTTCACAAAACCAGTATTAGTAATATTTCACTAGTGTCACTAAATGTGAATGGGCTGAACAACCCAATTAAAAGTAAAGTAATCTTGAAAATAAAGAAAATTAAAGCACAATTCATCTTCCCAACAGAGAAAGAGTATACACACTAATCCACATATATATCCCCATATGGGATAAAATGATCTCCAGATTTATATGGAATGGTAGTAGACCACGGATAAAATACTGAATACTACAATTGGAAAACGATTCGGGAGGTATGGTACTTCCAAACTTTTACTACCGTTCCAAAGATTACTACCATGCTGCACAACTCAGACCAATAGTCAAGTGGTGTGACAAGTACTATAGTGCAAAATGGAAAGATATTGCTTCAGTTGGTGTATGATGTTGATTTGTTTATGTTCTGTGTTGTATAATATGGCATTATATGCAGTAAGACTAAGGGGCCATTTTAGGGAGCCAGCATGTGACTGAGGACCAAACAGGAGAAGTGCACTCAGTATGCCCTTTTTAAGGACAGATTGACAGTGTACAAATTACTATAACAGGTACCACTGATACAGCCTACCTAACACTCATACTACATTCTAGTTATATATTTTTAATACATTTGAAAGTAACAAAATAGAGAGACAGTATGGTGTTTGACACTGATTGTCCCCCACCACAGAGGCTGAGCAGTGGTTTCTGCTGGAGTACTGCAACGCCACTTGCACAAACTACACACAGAGCTGCAGTACATTATAATACCAGAACCATTAGTAATAATAACAATGGCAATTTGCGAATGATGATTTAAGATGCTGATGCGGGGTTGCCTGCTGTAGCAAAAAAATGCCCAACCATACTGAAAGACTGAATGGTTTCCTCGGCAAACAAGCAGTGACTTTTACTTTGTCTAATAAAACAGGACAGATAGAGTTTTTGTTCCTCTGTGAATCCTCCTTCTCTCTTTAGTTGTATAAATCTGCTTCATCTTCCGTCTTTACTTTCATTTTCCCATCCCTCTATCAGTCAAAAGACAAACCCAAAGTCCCTGGAACAAGAACCTCCAACGGCCATTAATAACATTTATTTTACATGTTGCAACAAGCGGCAGCGACAACAGATGGCCATCTCATCTATTCATTGCTGTATTCATTTAATGGGCCCACAGAACATCTCTGTAAATTATTTATGGTGCTGGAATTAAAACCAAGAAACCGTGTCTGCTGCAACCACATGATACATTAGATGATGTAACATTTAGTCGTGGGAAATACTCAAGCTCCGGTTTTATGTTTTCGATGTATTTTGAAATGAGTATATCTGACACTGTTTGAGACGTCAATATGTAAAAAGTTCTGTTAACACAAAGCCAAATATTTAAAGAAAGGCTTTAGTCTCCATACGAGGAGATTAATGCTACATTACCCTTATCACCTTATCCCAAGGACTAGTGATAAGTGGCTCCATTTGTTTCTTCTCTTCTGCACCGCCACAGAGTATTCTCCTTTTCTGGTCATTTTCTACCAAGGATATCGTGTGTGACGCAGAAGTATGAGGTACAATGTAAACTGTTGCTGTCTCTTCTGTCGGTCCACTGCGATACTAGAACTTTTATTATCTGCACTCACTCTGACATGCAGCGGCGCTCCCACGCACTGATGGATACCACGCTCGGTCCATTCCCACAAAAACGTGCACAGTAAAAATGTCAGGTTATGGAGTTTACATGCCCTTTAGTAACCTCAAAGTGAGTAACCCTGCGGTGAAACACAGACACACTATATTTGGATAGTTTAGTGTTGATTCTCAACTATCTGCTGACCAGAGAGTAGCAGTGGATGTTCAACAAAGTCTTATTTCTGCACATTCTGTTCAGTTACATTACAGTGATAGTAGTACTGAGTCTGACCCTAAATATAGACTGGTTTTCACAGTGCTGTGAGAGTCACTTCAAACTCGGTCGACTTTCACTGACATATAACCGCAATGTCAAAGTTAGTTTAGTCATTTTCTGATAACTTTCAAGAGGTATCTTGGACAGAATTTTGTAATTTGATACCAAATTTAGGAAAAACGGATACAGTTTTTAATGGAGTGGTGCAGAAGTGTGTCCTAAAACCTGGCAACTAGTTTGTATTGTAGCACTCCTGGCTCCCTCATCAGTGGGTTTTTTGAATGGGGGTTTTTGGTTTGATGCCTAAAATAAGGTCTGTGGCTAACACAAGCTTAGATGACTTTTACTCTGACTTTCATGTTTTGTTCTACAACATAAAATACATCAGTA
>JAPZEB010057365.1:0-10231 GCA_029783705.1 Chaetodon striatus
TACATGCATTGTCTGTTTTCAAAAGACACTTCCGTTTTTACAGGAAATGTACAGTTTGCATACAGTCTTTTCACATTGGTACAACACTGCAAATTGACTTTTTTTTCTTCATCAACAAACCCACATCATTGGGTTTAGGCAACAAAAGCATGTGGTTTGGATTTAAGATAAAAGAACAGGCCTCGCGGGTGAAAGTCAGTGGTTGTTGGGCCCATCCACCAGTACCCCTGCCCACCCTACTCGGACTTCCGTCGCCTAGCACAGCATTTTCTGCTGCCAGGCACCATTAAACAATAACAGCGACTGGCCGCGAATCATGCCGACATGAAAGACAACGTTTTCGTCTGTGTCTGAAAGTCACTGATCAAGCGCTGGTTTTCAATGATGTCTGAGTGAGACTGGGTTGGTCGGGGCGGTGGACGCTAACAAAAAACAAGACATATCCCAGAAAGCTGGTGTTCAGAACTGTGTAAACTTTGTTCTCAAAGTACGTCCTCTCCATTTTTTTTCTTAACCCTAACCTCAGTAACTTCATGTAAATTACATCACTAAATTGGGCATGTAATGTCATCTGTGAAGCACTAATTAATAGATTATCGTACATACCATCGTATGAGGACACGTTAAACAGCCTGACAAATCACTGGCTCATTATTATGTGGGATATGTGTGAATTTTGGTGCATTGCTTTTCATAGGAAAACGAACAAACAGCGCATGAGAACAACCTGAAATCAGTCATATCTGATGCTGTTCATTTTGATAGTCTATCACTGCATCTTCCACTTTTGGCTGACTCTCCAAATATGTGTATGGAGTTCATATTTGACATGTATGTTGCAAAAAAAATAATCCTTTGATTTTTTTATAAATATACCATGCTGTAGTATGTACAGTAAGCACCAGTATGAGTAAGTACGATTTTAGAGGGGTGAATATCACAAGTTTCATCCCAATATGATATTGATTCTTTAGATAATGATACAATACTTGAAAAAAAAAAAAAAAAAAATTCTGCCACGAAAGGATTGTGATTTGATACATCCAGGGGCCTGCAACTGATCTGAGATTATATCAGTAAGTATCCTTACTGTCTTTTTTTTGGGCTGCTTTGACTGCCTATAACTAGGCTGTCAGCACTACTTGAATGTTTCGGAAGGAGGTGCAGTTGCACCAAGCAGCAACCTCCGAGGCTGAAAAATAAAGCCAACACAGATTCGCCAAAAACTGCAGTTTTTCTAATAGCTACTTGAAGCTGGCTCTTCAAGCCAGTCAATTTCCATAAACCCCCATGTTAAAATGTCCAACTTTGCTGCAAAAAAAAACATGTTTACAGCGTGGTACAAAAAATATGTTTTTCTTATTTTTTTATTTTAAAGAATTATTATATATTTTGGGAAATATGCTTATTCACTTTCCAGCCAATACTTAGATGAAAATATTCACCATTACCATTCTGTACACAGAGACAATTTACTGGATTACTGCAACAGCTCCTTTTCTTGCCTGAATCAAAAATCTATTAATCAACAGCAGACTGTTCAGAATTCAGCTGCCAGGCTTTTAACCAGAACCAAGGGACATGATCAAACCACTCCAGTTTTTGCCTCTTTACACCGGCTATCAGTATTTTTTTAGAATAGATTTTACTTATTACTTTTAAGGCTCTTAATGAGCTCCCTCTCCCAGCTTTATCTTTGACCTCTAGGTATTGTGCAGACTGGTTCATACTCTGAAATCATCCGGCAGAGGTCTTTTGTCTTTTCCAGAGGCCTGGCTGAAGACTAAAGGGGACCGAGCATTTGCTGTCAGAGCCCTAGAGCTCTAGAAGTATCCGTCTGAGGAAATCAGGTCGGCCGAGTCAGTGATCTCAGTTTAGTGCCTTCGTAAAACGTGCTGTTATTGGGGATTCTTTCCTGATTTTACTTGAGTTCTGATTTCCTTTGAACTGTCTTTGATTGCCTGGGTTTTAATAAACCGAACCGTTATTTATTTTTTGTATGTTTTATTTTTCTGCCTTTTGAAGCACTATGTAACCACAGACTGTAAAAATAATGGACGTAGCTACTAAAACGTCACCCATTTGTGGACTGCCATTTTGAAGCCTTGAGTTCGGCATTTCAGCCATCACCATCTTATTTTTTTGGAGCCAGAAATGACCATATTTGGATGAGAGGCTGGCACCGAAGGGGGATCTGACTAGTGGACTGTAGCCACGCCTCAATGACAGCTTGTCAAGCGGCTCTGCCCTAAATACACTTAACTTTTAAGCCTTAATAAATGTAAATAGGTGAGTTACATAAAAATTCACCCCTGTACAGCTGTCATTAATGTTGAAATTAGCTACAGAGACCAAAACAGTGTTTTGTTCCAGGTTGTAAACATGTTTATTTCTGTTTGGCCTAAGTTTAGCATTGTAACATGGGGGTCTATGGGGACTGACTCAGTTTTGGAGTGAGCCTCAAGTGGCCATTAGAGATACTGCAGTTTTGGCACTTCTGCATAGCCTTCATTTTCATCCTCGGAGGTTGCCGCTTTTTTGTCATACTGTTTTTAAGAAGTGCTGTATTATAAAGATAATTATTATTTTCAAAGCCAGGAGCTAGCTTAGCTTAGCATAGAGACTGGAATCAGGGGGACCCAGCTAGCTTGGCTCTGTCCAAAGAAAACTTAATCTGCAAACTAGTTTTCAAACATATTAAAACAGAAGAAAAAAGCAGGAAACATAAAACTCCCTGTAATAAAAACTTTAAAATGCAGTTAGTTAGGCAACAGTTGCACATTGTCATCATAACAGGAATGGTCAGAGCAGCGACAGGAAGATTGGATACAAGAAATGCTGATATATCTCAACCTTCAACACAGTCTCACAGGGATGAATCTGAGCCTGCCAACAAAACTAACATCAGACTCAACACTTAACACCGCTTGCAGCTTAACACAGCTTATTGCTACCTGCACAGTAGAGGGGCAGAGTTACTGTCAGACATTTGGCCCTGGCAAGGTTCCAACCTGGAACAAATTGTTTGTGTGAAAGCATCTGTGGTCTAGGATCAGTGTGGAGGTATAACTTTTTCACTGACTTTAGTGTACCAGGTCAGAAAGTTAAGTCAGAACTCAACCTTACCGGGTGATAATCACTACGGGGGTTTGAATTAAATGTTAGTATGCTTAAATAATTTCTAAGTACTCTCAAATTCTCAAATGTAGCTGTCCAACCTAAACCTAAAGCGATATTTTTATTATTCATACATGATGTGGTGCGAGTTACTGCAGTGATTGACAAACAGGACCTGTAATCGGAGATCTCTCAGCCAGCTGGTGACTTGCCAAATAAAGATGAACAGCAGCAAACAGGCTGAGATAAAAGCAGCAATAGCTCTCAAAAACACCTGTTTAGGTGTCGCTCATTTTGACTGACAGGTCATTCAGTCTCTGTCTTGTCAGATAGCACTGACCTGTTAGACGAGAGTGGGCAGCAGCAAGGCAGTGGTGTTAGCTGATAACTCCTACATGTATTCATTTAAAAAGGCAGTTTGACATGAGATCTGGCTTCACTTTGTCCTTTCAGACAAGCAGCTCTACCTGTTGCAGATGGTTTAAAATCTTACTTGTTGAGTTGTGGTGTTCACTGTGGCTGTTAGCTCAGTGTGTTTGCTGTAGTTTGGAAAGAGAGCAGCTACTGGGAGGTCTCTAATTACAGGATTCACAGCGTCAGCTACAGGAGTGTCCACTGGTTTTGTCATCTTCTTTGTCACCTTCATTTACTACAACCCATGGAGTAGCTACTTTTGCTACTCATGTGTCATTTTCAAATGATACTGTTGTAAAATAAAGAAAAAAATCTTTGTCAAACCCCGCTTTAGTCCCAGTGTGCAGTATGTAACAACATTTAGTCTTCTCAACATTGTCAAGAATGAAAATTATAAGATGGATGTATGGATTTATTTATTTATTATCAAAAATACAAATGTAAGAAAAAAACCTGTCGTGTAGGGGTTTTCTAACAACAGCCATTGTTCAAGCCTTGCCAGTGAGCTTTATATGTGTCAGTCCTCTTTCTTTCCTTGTTTCCTTTCACTCTCTACTGTAAACAATAAAATTAAAGGCAACTAAATTTACCGCCTTGGGGTTGTATGCCTCTGTGGACCAGCGAGGTTGCAGTTCAAGTTTACATCCATGTCCGTCCAGACTCATATTTGACAGTTGACAATGTTTCATGTTGCTGCAAAGAAGCTACATATTCAAGGTGGACACCTAAGACTTGAGTCACCAAGTCGGTATCTATCCAAATATCTCCCCTTCTGTTCCTGAGATATGGCATTGAACAATGGCCAAAACATGTGTATCTGCAAAACATTATGATGTCACAGTGAAGTCGACCTTTTACCTTTTGAATATATAATGTCATCACTTCATCATTTTGCCCGATTACACATTCTTTTTTGTCATACTTAGCATATGAATTCTTATAAACATGCTTTGTGAGGTCACAATGACCTTGACCTTTGACCTCCAAAATCTAACCAATTCATCGTTGCCTCCGAGTGAACATCTGAGCCAAATCTGAAGAAATTTCCTCAAGGTGTTCTTAAGATATTGCATTCACAAGAATGATATGGACACAAGGTCACAGTAACCTTTGACCTTTAACCAAGCAATATCTAATCAGTTCATTGTTGAGTCCAAGTGGATGTTTGAGCCAGATTTGAAGAGGATGGATGGACGGACAAATGAAAAACATAATGCTTAAAAAAAAACAAAAAAAACAGAACATGCATTTGGGGAGGTCACAGTGGCATTGACCTTTGACCACCAAATACTAAGCAGATCATTCTAAAATCCAAGTGGATCTTTGTGCCAACTTTGCGGAAATTATCTCAAGGCTTTCCTGAGATATCGTACTCACAAGAATGAGATGTACACTACGTCACAGTGACCTTGTTTCTTTGACCACCAAAATCTAATCAGTTCATCATCAAGTCCAGGTTCATGTCTGTGTCAAATTTTGAAGGAATTCCCTCAAGGCGTTCTTGAGATTCTGTGTTCATTAGAATAGCACAGATGGACAGACAACCTAAAAACATATTGTCTTTTGCCACAACCATCGCTGGCGCAGAGGCATAACAATTATGTAACAGGAACACTCATGCATTCATAGAAGAAAACAGAAGTGGTGATGGCATGTTTAATGATCTCCTTTCCCATCTGCATTTGTGGTTTTCTTTCCAAATGTGAGATGAAAAGATTGATCTAACATCCGTGTGTTAAGTGCAGAGCTGAACTCAGGATGTGGTTAATGTAGTTAAGCATTAAGTCTGGAGGGAAGTAAAACTGCTAACCTGGCTCTATTTGAAGTCCAACATAATTAGGCGGAAACTAAATGTACGGCTGGACCATGTCACGGTGATATTTGTTCTTGAAGTGCTGAAGTAACATATCACATAACATGGTGAAGCTACCTTTGAGTCAAAGAGTAACACTGCTTTAATTTAACAATAAAAGTCTGGGTGGAAACTGAAGCAATTCTGTGTTTGAAAAAAAAAAGAAAGCAAATATAATCTACAAAATATACTTATCAAACAGGGTGAATTATAAATACAGACATGCTCCTACTATAAGCCTGCATCAAATAAAGGCCTGATAATCTCTGCAGTTGAAATCAATAAAGCCATTATAATATAATGACAGTAATAACTACAGCCTAATTCCACTTGAGCAATCATATTTATTTAGGCTACATGCATTTTTTCGCTGTGGTTGCTACCAGCAGAAACTCTGTGGTGCCAATTCATTTTAAAAAGAGCAGCAGCCTGTGGGGAAACTCCAGTGACCTGATTACAAGACTTCAGGAAGATGCATCCTGTTGTTTGCCAAGAAACAGTTGCCACACTCAGCTCCACCAAAAACTACAAACTTTTGTTTTGTGCATGGATTAAACAAACACAACACGAGCTATTCTGTGAGCTTTCGAGGCTGGTGGGTCTGTTTTTTAACAGGCTAGCCGTTCCATCTTCTTTCCAGTCTTCTTGCTAAGCTAGGCTAACTTTGTCCCGACTTCAGCTCCACATTTATCATAAGAAGGCTCCGACCTTTGCGGTCGCCTATCCTTCAGCTCCGCTAAATTTGTGCGTAATTTTTGCAAATGTATGGTCTTACATCCATTTTACAATTACTGGTTGTGTTTTTTATGGGATATACTCTCCTGCTGACTCTGCTACTTGGCTGGTTGAGGTTGACAAATATAAACATAGGTAAACATCAAGGAAAAGGGGGGAGGATGCCATCTCGATCGTATGGACAAGCAAGGCCACCTCCACATCCATATCTAGGTCCATATCAAAGGTAGCGTGGCAAGTTTGGAGGAAGTAAACACTGGCTGTGATCCCGGCCACATGAAGCCAAGCATCCTGCAAACCAATGTAAAGGCGTTGCATGATTAAGCGGTGCCCACATCTGTATCAAACGGGATATGAGGAACTGTAATGTCCTTTGTTTCACCAAAACTTGGCTAAATCCTAAAAATACCAGACAGTGTCTTTCAAACAGATTACTCTTTTTTCCAAATACCAATCTAGTCTAACTCATTGGATATAGACTGTGGATATAAACTTGTTATTGGCTTGATGTATAGATCAGCATTCTCCCTCTCTTCCACTTCCTGGTCGTTACCTTTTTCAAGTCCCCTTTGCTACAGGAAACAACAACAACAACCTCTGAGCTAACTTACACACTGAAAATGACAAGTTTTGATGAAAATGTGGATTGTGATATAAGGTGATATTGTAAAGATCTACAACAACAGCAAAAAAACAACTCGTGAATGCACTTTGTAAAAACCCAGACTCCATCTTGCAGGACTCTCATGCCCAATGTTGATCTGTTTTTTGACACGGTCAGTTAATTTGCCATGTCTATTGTAACGTCTCCAGTCAAACTACCTGAGTACAAACCTTTTTGCACAGGGGGTCTAAGCTCAGATGGCCTCGACTCTCAATGAAGCCTCCTCCTGGAGAGTGCCCCGGTTAGCACAAGCTAACACACCAGCAGTCACTATTTTACAAGGGCTCTGTCAAAGCATCCTGAGCTTAGCACTTTAGAGAAAGAAAAACAAGCTGCAGTGTCTTTTCCCCCAATGGCAGAATGGTAATATGGTGGATCCAGACCTTTCTCTAGCACTAACACAGCCCTGTGGACATAGGTCTGACAATGCAAGACTAATAATGAACTAACAGAACAGATGAATTGGCACTGGGATCAGATATGGCAAGAAAAAAGCAAGAGGGATGTGCTTTATGGTGAACACAGACTGGTGTGACACTAGGAATACTGAAATGTTGTACTGTTCCTGCTCACCCTGCGCCATGGTCAGGCAAATGACAATGTCAGTGATGACATCATCACTGAGTCTGCGGTGGATTTAGTTTGTAAAACAGCAGAAGCAACTGTACCCAAAACTACAGTTACACTATTACAGAACCAGACACCATGGATTACCAGAACCATCCAGGATGCCATAAACACACACATGGCCACCTAGAAATGCAGGCAGCAGTCTGGAGACATGAACAATACACACTCAAATCTGTGAACTGCATTGAGTTATGCAACATCAAGAGTGAACTTGGAGAACATTTAATGATTTTGATCATAGTATTGGGCACTCTAACAAAGCCACAGAGTGTATCCTTAAAATGGGAAGTATAATATGAGTTTATTACTGCAAGTGCTGCTTCACTGTAATGTAATGAAGCAGACATGATATAAGTATATGAGTTTTTGCCAAAGGAAAAAAAAATGGTGCTCATTATCCATGCTGCCCAATAGTCCTTAAGCTCTTACACTGTTCAGAATGTATTATCTGCTCGTCTCATTGTGCTCCCACTTCCATGATGTGAGCTGCAGCATTCACTGATCAACAAATGGTGGAAAATAGGTCTCAACAGGCACATAATGTGGCATATAGGGTGGTGGAGTGTTTGCACAATAAAGTTGCTCACTGAAAGGACAAGCTGCACAAACACGGGCTAGTGCCATGTCAGTGTAACTAGGCCGAGCGTGAACATCCACATCTGCTCAGGCTGTTCTCACACACACACACACACACACACACACACAGATATTAGCACAGCATACATAAATAATACAACAATCCAGAATATACAGACAGACAGATGTATATGCGCACCCTCAGCCTTCTGAAACAATCTTTAACTGTGGTTTGGTTAAACCATGCTGCTTTGTACACCAAGAGGAGTAAAATACATTGATGCAGATTGACATGATTTTATGCAATGATTTTATAATCACCTGTGCTGAGACAATATAAAAACTAATTGACATTAATGTATTGGCTGAGGTGTACTTTTAATGCAGTGGGAGTGAATGAGGCCCTTAAAACATCAGGCTCTAATTCATTAGGATATAACTCATAAACTGTCATGGTCATTATAGTCGATGTAAGTACAGTCCATCAGTGTACAATACTCAGCATATAAAAATTTGAATGGAGTTTACACAGCATACAGGTGCAAACTTATAAATACAGTGGGCCTGAATATATAACTCACAATAACTTCTAAACAGTATATGTCACAGTAATGACAGCCTACATGTGTGCAATGAGTGTGCTGGACTGCATATGCTAAATAAACTGAGTTTGTACTTTATACGGGTTCAAGTTTTAAACAATAAATGTCTATAAGAATTGTTTTTAAGACTTTATAACCTTAACTACATTACCAAAACCAATATACGATGCACCTGTCAACCTTCTACCGGTGCAGAGGCGTTATGTTTTGTCCACATGTCCCATTCTTGTAAACACAATATCTCAAGAATGCCTTGTTGGAATTTGGTGCACTTGGATATGAGGTTGAACTAATTAGATTTTGGTGCTTAAACATGACAATGACATATATCACCATATCATTCTCATAAATGCAATATCTCAAGAAGGCCTTAAGGGTATTTCTGTTGGGATTCACTGGACCACAGATGATTTATCTTAACTTGACATATAAGGGCTTCTCCTCTGGGTCTTGCCATCGGAAATGGTCGTAAAGACAGCATGTTCTTTGCTCATCAAATATAGGGAGCCATTTGGAACTCATCTAGACAAGATGCCTCATTGTCACACCTAAGTAAGCTCATGGACCCAGTTTTCAAACTTGATTGGGCACTACTGTGACAGTGACATGTAACTCTGTGATGTCACCAAGTCAACTTACGGAGAAACTTCTGCCCTCCATCACGCTCTCTTGCCCCTGAACCTCTGACAGGCTCTCTTGCTCCTGGACCTCGACCGAGGTAGGGCGTCAGGCAGAAGACCTGCTATGCCCTTTCCCCATTGTCTCACCTCTGCATGCTCACAGCAGGAGCTGCAGCTTTGCTCTGAATGTGGCCTGCTTCCAGCAGACACAGAACCTTAAGACAAGAGAAATTAGTGTGCCAGATGCAAGGCTCGCAAACTTCCCAGCAACAAAGAGAACCAAGTCGTGTTAGCAAACAGACATCTAACTCTGTGTACCAAGCGACCGACCCTCTCGGATCTGCACCTTTGGAAGACAGCAAGGACTGCATCCATTCTTTCCAGCCTTCAACTGCAGGCTAAAGAAAGCAGCACACTACAGCACACCCTTTTCCAATCCATGAACTGGTAACATGACAACTGGGCATAGCATTATTACAGTTGTACAGGCTAAGCAAGACTCTTTAACTTTGCTGAGTTATTTTTGTGATTGTAGTTGTAGTAGTTAGGTAATTGGTAGTTAGCTTCATCAAAGCTATGTGCTTTTCAGAGACAGAGTCTTGCATGCAACTAAACAACCTCTGTACAAACCCAGACCCTTCTGCAACACGTATCACATACACATATACTCACTCACAAATCGGCTTTCAACATAGCTACACCCAAAGAGGAGACTCAAAGTTACCCTTTGTCTTTGTCCTGACCACACTGTCAGGCAAAACCTCCATTGTTTAGAAACCATCTTTGATTCGGCCATCTTGTAGTTTGTAGTTGTCAACCATTTTGTTTTGTAAGCCACACAGCCTTTGTTTTACCCACACATCTTTCGTCTCTCTCCCTCTCTCTCTCTCTCTCTCTCACACACATGAAATCACAGGCTGATCCAACTCATGATGTGCCTGTACGAACTCCTGACAACGTCTGGGCATGCTCATGATGAGTTGGTGAATTGTGTCCTGGGGGATCTCCTTCCAGACCTGGA